>PVIY010005784.1:0-82965 GCA_004026745.1 Myrmecophaga tridactyla
TTTTTTTTTTTCCCTTCCTCTTTTTACCGGTACTTGTTCTAGCACATAGAGAGTCCATGTATTTTCACATTGACTTCCTCTTCACTCTTTATGTAAGAACCTGGCAGTGTTCATCATGTTTTTGTTTTTGCATGGGCAGGCACTAGGAATTGAACCTCGTCTCTCTGACAAGGGAGGCGAGAGAACTCTGCCACTGAGCCACGGTTCAGCACCCTCATCATATTTTTAATATAATTTTTTTATTAGAGTAATTGCAGGTTTACAGAAAAATCGTGAAGAAAATACAGTTTCTCACATACCACCCCCATTATCAGCACCTTGTGTTACTGTGGCACATGAGTTACGGTTGAATGAAGAATGCTAGAATTGGCCTGTTACCTGCAGTCATCGTCTACATGGTGGTGCTGGTGACAGCACTGAAATACCCAAGCTTGATCACCAGCCTCACTTTGTATGTCCATCACATTTTTTTATGCTTCAGTGAACTGATTCTGAGACTTACTGTTGCCATGTAGTAGCAAAGCTAATATGTTAATATAAATCATGGCTCATCCAGCTGAAAGTAAGCTGGAGGAGACAGCTGGACCAGCGCGGCCTCTGTTGCTGGTGTGTGTGCCGCTACTAATGTGACAATTATTAATGGAAATAATGTAAGTGGGTTACTCTGAAATCATAATTAATCTTACATTTCAAACTTCTGAAAGATAGGGAAGAGGGCAAGACAAGAAGGATGGAACTCATTTAGAAGGCTGATGTGTTTGTTTGCATGCACTTAGCTAGTCATTATTATCCAGCTGTTGTCATGACATGACAAATTTAATGTCATTACTGGCACATAGTAGGCTTTACATTTTTAAAATTTTTATCTTCTAGTGTTCTAGTAAGTTTTAATATTCTCTTGCGGAAAACTTTTTGTGTGTCATCATGGCTTTGTGTTTTCCAGATTTCTTAATACACAGTGTATGCTATTAGAACATTGTTTTCATGTCAGACAAAATTGAATTTGAATTCTGGTTCAACCATCACTAAACTGATCGTTCCCTTTGAGTCTCAGTTTTTTCTTTTTTAAATTGGGGGGGCGGGGCAACCTGCCTTTTATTGTTGTTATGTGCATTAAATTAAATAGACTTAAAAGCTTTTTCCATTGCATATAGTACATATTTGATACTTATTAGACACCTCCCCCTTTTTCTGCATTATGTAATCACATCTAAAATTTAAAATTTTGTTTTGCTCCCGTTGTTCTTTTACTGCATTGTTGCTGCAGTATTTTTCTTGTCTAAGCTCATGTTTATTCACCAAAATGACTAAATTAGCATCATATGGAGGAAGCGATAAATTTCATACAATTTTTTTGTAGTCAGTACTTGCATAGCCAGGGTAAGAATTTGCATAGGAGTAACTAATTTTGAGTAAAGCACATTTTTTGCTATTCAGGGCTTCGGTTTGAGTTTTGCAAGCCTGGTGGTGTAATGAAGCAGTTGAGATCACTTCCAAACCCAAGTAAAATGAAGAGAAAATCACAATGATGATATGGTTGGCAAATGAGAAGGAGTATGATTGTGTCAAAGAGAAAGCAATTCAGACCCGCAGTGAGATAACCCTTCACTCCCATGAGGTTGGTTATTATTAAAAAATCAAAAAGTAACAACTGTTGTGAGGTGAGAATGTGGGGATTCTTGCACACTGTTAGTGGGAATGAATGTAAAATGGTGCAGCAGTTGTGGAAAACATTTTGGTGTTTCTCAGAAAGATAAACAGAGATTTACTATATGACCCAGCAATTCTACTTCAAGAGATAAACCCCAAAGAATTGAAAACAGGGATTCAAATATGTATTTGTACACCAGTGTTCATAGAGCGTTATTCATAGTAGCCAAAAAGTGGAAGCAACCCAAGAGTCCATCAGCAGATGAAAGGGTAAACGAAATGAGGTCTGTCCACACAATGGAATATTACTTGGCCGTCAAAAAGAATGAAATTCCGATACATGCTACGACATGGCTGAGCCTTGAGGACTTCATGTTTAGTGAAGTCAGCCACAGTCACAAAAGGGCCAATATTCTCGCAAACTCCTAGAGAGAGAAAGTAGATTTCAGGTTTCTAGGGGCTGAGGGGTTAGAATAGTGAGTTAAATGGGTGCAGGTAGGGGTAATGTAATAGTTTGGGTGATGTAATTAATATCTCTGACTTGTTTGTGTGAAAGTGGGTGAAATGCGAGATTGTGCGTTGTATGTATGCTACCACAATAAGAACTAAAAATGGTGCATGGGTGGGGGTGCAGAGGTCTCTGGAGACCTGGTCCCTGGCAGGGACCCAGGAAGCAGGCGCCAACATGTGCAGCAGCCGGCGCCATCTCGGTTTGGGCTCTAAGGTGAATGCTCCCTCACTGCAGCAGAGTCACTGCGAGGGCATCACTGTGTGCCCTGGGAAAGCTTCAGAGTCCGCATTTCACAAATTGTCGCAGGTGTTCTGATGTTTTCATTCCATTTTTAAAATCATGTGGTAAAATTGTATGTTAATTAAGGTAAAATGATGCACTATTAACACCATTCTTCCTTGTTTCACTTTTTTGATAAAATAGCTGATAATTCTTTGAGTTACAGTTATATTGCTCCTATATTGAACACAAATAATGTTTAATAAGTACTATTTATTTCCCTATCACTTTGTTTGCATTATGATATTTTGGCCAAAGGGACTTAATAAATCCTTCTGCTCACTCAAGGGACATCCGTCAAAAAGAGGAGATTGTGTTCTTAAAAGGAGAAATATTTAATGTTTTCAGTCATTGAAAATTAGTGAAGTTACTCATTCTGTCATTCAATAGGCTTTTTAAGTAAGCATCTACTCTGTAACAATATGCTTGGATTCATGATTGATGCAAAGAAATCTGACATAATTCTTATCCTCCTAAGATGTGCTGTCTTGTAAGGAGAGAGAAGGCGTTTTCTGAGTGGGACAAGTATGCATACTCAGGAGTAACAGCCCCACCAGGAGAGTAACATCAAGAGAGGAGAATGTTTTTAAATCTGTCTGGATAGGGAAACTTCAAAAAGTACCAGTTTTGCTATTTAGTGTGAGAATAACTGCTCTTCAAACCTTTAATGGCCTGCAAGGTTGCAGCTCTGTGGCACAGTCATAATGATGGGATTGAATAATTATTTTAGTTAAAATTTTCAGTACATATTGTTTAAGATGTCAGGAAGTTATGGATGACGATTTGAAAAATGATTCCCTAAATGGTTACAATAATCAAACTGTGAACGCTTTAAGAGGATGTTTTAAAAAATATATATCTGGTCATTCCTTTTGAACCATCGAAATGAGGTAATACTTTACTTTTGAAAATACGTACTAAATTTTGGTGCTCTGAATTCACAAAATATATAAAAGAAAAATGGGGAAGAGACAGAAATCCCATATGCCAGTTGCTTTTTTTAAGGTATCCCACTTATGCTATACATTTTTTCCTATAAACAAATAAGTAACCAGTAAACAAATCAGCCAACCTATGTGCTATATTGAAATATCAGCAGCCTTAATTATATGAATTCATATAATTTACCATATATGAATTATTTAATTTGGTTTACTTTTCAGAACAGATTAATAGGTGTCTGAACATATCCTCCTATAGTCAAGATCAATCAGAAAATTAACTCCTTGGATTTTTCATATAAATTAAATCTGTTTTTGAAGAATTCATAGCAAAGTTCCTTTTGTTAAGTGCTCAGATTGTTTGTACTTACCATACTTTTTTTTATGTTTGCAGAAAACCTACTAAAATGTTCCAGGACCATCTTAGAGAATATTGGAATTTTATAAATAGCAGCAATTTGGTCATAACGTTAGGGTGTTGGAAATGTCCATGAGCAGCCATTCAAGTAGAAGATAAATAAACAACAAAACCATTAAACAACTCTCCTTATAGCTTTAGATTCAAAACAAGAATTCTCGAAGAATTACTTACTAGTGTTTAGTGATGTATTGAAAATTTCAGTTTTCAGAGAAGAAGTTTGCGTTCTTGTATAGATGAGTGGGTAAGCCCCAGGGGTTCAACTTAGTAGAAAATCTTTGTGTTCAGTGACATTTTAACTATTTTTTTTATAAAGTTTTTGTATTTGGTAGATTTCTGTTAGATTTCCATGCTGTTCTTATCTCGAGTTAGATATTTTCCCTAGTACTTTATGCACCTATTCTTCAAAGACCTGAAAATGGACAGGGTAATCCAGAAACCAAGCTTTTTTTTTTTTTCCCCAAAACTTAATTACCATGACCTCTTGGAAATGATAAATTAATGCTTTTTCTTTCTACATGGAGAGAAGAAGATGGGTAAATAGCCACAGTTGATACAGTTGAGTTGAAAAATATAATAATTCTTACAAATTGCAAAGATCTTATTCTTGTAAGTGACAGTGCTACAGCAGCAATAACATAGAGAATGCCAATAAAATTTTTATATATGTACTATAATTATACTTTATATACTTAATATATGCACATGTACACTAAATTAGCATATATGCACCATAATATATTAGTAGCCATAGTTATCCATAAAATGTACCAGCTGTTTCTCTAAGCATTTTATATGCAGTGGCTTATTTTGTCCTTCCTACAAGCCTGTGCAGTGCAGGTATTATTTTTTCTGCATTCCTTGTGCTCAGGTAGCAGGTAACCGATTCTGCAGCCCATTCCCTTTACCTGCATCATGAACATGCATGGCCTTTGCTCTGTCTTCCCATCTGGCTCCACGCAGTAGCTTAAGACGCATGCGTTGTAAATGTGTCCCGGTCTACTCTAGTAATCCGGCTATTATCAGGTAAAATCAGTGTGCAAAGCCGCTTGATCTCGGGAATCAGAGTATGACTGGCAAGAAGTCTGAGTAAAACTGAGCCAAGCCATGAATGCACTCCTGGTGAACAGTGATAGCTCAAATTCCAATTAATTCCCAGGTCTCCATGCACGTGAGGAGAAGTTTAACATGCATTTAACGACACCATCTCTTCTACAGTGTAACCTAAAACAGAATCAGTTGTTCATGTATTAAATTCAGTTTATACAGGACATCTCATTTTAAAGCTGGACTATCATATAATCTAAGACACCAAAGGTCTGTTCTTCCTACGCTTTGAAAATAACATTGATCGACTTCATGGATTATTTTTTTCTCTGACTTGATGAGTTATTTTATGTTCAAAGTTCCTTAAATTTCATATCACTTCCTTTAGGGTGAGATTCTTTAAAGCTCATTTATTCATTGCTTTCTTACTCTTTGCAAACACTGATGAAGAAATAAGTGAAGTAGTAAATATGTTATTTGCCCTGGAGAAACTTGCTCTCTCTATTTGAGAAAATGTTTAAAGAAATGCTCTTAAGATGATAAAACCATAATAAAAGGCAGTCACAGTGAATATCAATTAGCTTTGTTTTCACAGTAGATAAAATGTGCTAAGGACTTCAAATTTCCAACTTTAGATATACACTTCCTTTTGTCAGAAATTTTCTACCTTAGTTTTTTGAAGCTCTACAATAAATTTTCACCCAGCAGTTTGACATTTTTGTTACCCAAGTCGAAATCTTTAATTCGCTTCTTATGTATTAAGACATGTTCTGTCTTTCTGGAGGCTGGGTCTAATCATTTGTTCAAATTTCATTTTATGACTAAATCCACACAAACGATTTTATTGGGTGGGTTTTCTGATATTAAAAAGTGATTTTCATCTAACAAAAATCTGTCGCCAGGCACTTACTGACTGAAGAAGATATAAAGATCCATTACTTCATATATTCATTCGTGGGTGATTTATCAACCCCAAGATCTATTGATCAATTACCAGGTACATTTTAGTATAGGGCGTATAATCAAGATTAATAAGTGAAATGTAAATGCAATTAAATGGTGCTAGGGAGAAAAATGAAATAGTGAAGGGACTTTGGATTTTTAATAAAATGGTGACGAGAAACTGGCATTTGAATAAAACATGTTGGAGGTGAGACTTGGGTACTGGGCAGAGCGGAGTGCGAATGGGAAGGGCGGCCTGAGGCCACCCGTGCCTGCTGGCTGAGTGGACAAGCAGGCCTGAGCCGTGGGGGCTGAGCGCAGAGAGGGGCAGAAAGCTCAGCGCTTAAAAACCTGGTGTGAGGTCTGTCACTCCGGAGTGGGCCGTCCCTGGAGGGTCTTTCAGGATCTCTCCACAACGGTGTGGAGGAGGGGGCAAGGAGGAAGCAGCTGGCTTTGGAGTCATCTTCACTAATTCCAGCCCAAGTTAATGGTGTCTGAGGTCAAAGAAAGCAATGATGGAAGTGGTGATGAGAGATTAGATTCTAAATATGTGCTGTAGGTAGAAGGGAGAGAATTGACTAATGAGATGAATGTGGGGAGAAAGCAAGGCCTTTGGACGAATAGAAGGTTTTTGACCTGGAGGACGGGAATAATGGGGGTTGTTTTACTAAGATGGGGAACGTGGAATCCCATTAGCTCAGATCTGGAGATGGAACTTTGAGATGCCCATTAGACAACTGAGTTGAGCTGTTAGGTAATGGGCAGTTCAGGGGGAGACGTAGCTGGAGGTTAATACACAAAAGGGCTTTTTTTCCCCGTGCACTTTTTGCTTAGCCAGAAATGAATGATTATGACAGTAGAGAAGTACTGAAAGTGGGTGGGGGGTGGGAATTCTCCTTTCCTATCAGAAAAGGTGACGGGCATCTCCCACGACCCTGCTTCTGAGGGTGTTTTATCCCCTCTCCCCTCTAAGTGAAAACACTTCATCATCCTTTGGAAAAGAGTCATCCTTTTGGAAAGATATCCTTTGGTTCTTACTTCTGGGGTAAACATCTTCTTGTCCCTATCAGCAATAGGTAAATTTCATTTGTCTCTTTGGTCCAATAGGGCTCTATTGTTACCCCTTTAAAATACAGTTTACCTGTTTGTGAGCCTGTCCCTTCGCCACACTGTGTCCTACAGTGCCTTCATCTTTGAATTCTGAGCCACTGTCTGGCTCATTTGTACTTAACTGGGGAAATATCTGTTACAGGCAGTTGTTCTTTACATGTAAGTGGTCTGGTAGGAACTGATATTGGAATTTGTTCTGTGTTTTAAAGATCTGCTCTATATTGCAAACTCATTAGCTGCTTAATTCTTTTATCACCTGTGTACTGAGCACTGTCTCCTCAAGTCCTGCTGCACGCATTATTTATGTCTACGTGGGCATGGATTTGGACGTCAAGGAGTTTGCATATGAATATAGGAGACCAGGCAACAGTCTGATCACTTCTCACTCTGTCAGCCTTCCTGGCCAGGTGTTCATTGGAAAGGTAGTGTTCTTAGCTGAATGTTGAAGAACTTCAGTAAGTCTTAACGGGGAAGGCGTTCAAAGTAGCAGGAATAAAATCAGTTCCACATTAGCTTTGGGACCTAATCGATAGTTTGATCGGAGTGCAGAGTATGAGGAGAAGTGTACGGGATTAAGTCAGTACTTGGCTTGTCAGATGAAGGATTTTTATTTGATTTGTTCAGACTAGGAAACCATCAGCAGTTTTTTGAATGGTCCAGAATTTCCGGTAATTCAGGTGAGAGGAAATTAGGGCCTGACTTAACAAAAGGAGTGGAGTGGTCCTAGAGCTCTTAAGAAATGCTGTAGCAAATAGGCTTGGTAACCAATATGGGTCTACGTGGGAAACAGGAGCCAAGGAGGGCTTCAGGGTTTTGCTCGGGGACCTAAAGCAAGATGGTTAGAAGGAAGTACTCCTAAAGAAAGGTGATGAGCCTTATTTTAAAAAATACTGCCTTTGCGCGTCCTTCTTCTACAGGCATTTGGAAATTCAGAGCCAGAATTTAAGAGATCGGCTGGGACCGATACTACAGATTTGGGTTTGCAAAGAAAGTGATCACTAAAGTAGCGTGTGCGTAGAGTGAGCGTAAAATAACTCCTCAGAGCTTTTACTCTTTTGCACATTTTCTTCTTTGTTTACTTGTTCTCCTGTGACTATAAATAGAGATTAGGAGCTTATAAATTCTTCAAAACTGTAGCCTTAATACCGTGTATTGCTATCTGCAGAAACAAAGGAAAGCAATCTAGTGTGTTGTCATTTCTGTTTTGTCACTATTTCATGCCTTCTGGTGGAATCATTTGAAAATAGTAGATTTGAAAAGGAAATATCTTGCCTAAAGTATTTAATGGCACATAGGTTACATTTTTTTATGTTTATGCAAGCGAAGGAGATTTCATTTTCTGTTGAGAACAGCATGAAACGTGCTGGAGCATTTCCCTACCCTGGAGACTGACTTGAGGGAGCCCCCAGTGTAAGGCTCATGGAAAAGCTTTTCAGAGGGCAGCAGGTGAGTGTTTCAGGCACACACCAAGGCGGGGCACTGCTTAACTCTGCTTCACCTGCCATTGTGTAGAAGATTCAGGCGGAGCTGCAACACGCTCAGTTAGAATAATGGGAGAAATTCGCAGGGAACACTCGCAACGAAGGTGAAATAATAGAAAGCCGTGATAGGATGCAAAAACGGTACAAGTAAAATTTCTAAGTTGGAAGATATTAACCCCATATCACGATTGTTTACTGTTTGGAATTAAGCATGTGGAAGTCTGTTCATTTTTTTTCTGGATAGCTTCAGACCTGAAAAACAGTGAAGAAAAAAATGTGCAGCAATATTTCAAATGTTTTTAAGTGAGAATATTCATAAAGATCTGGTTATGAATTTTATAGAAATTAAATTCTTTACTAATTTTAAATTGATAATGTTTATTTTTCCAGTAATTTTTTAAAAGACATCATTCTGTTATCTGAAAAGTGATCATGAATCTTCACTTTTAATATGGGATCAGTATTCCAGGTAGAAGTTAAAAGAGTTTTGGTTTTTTTTAAGTCTTCAAAATTATATTTTGTTGTATATAGTCTGCTATCCAAGAAAGAAAATATATGTTGTGATAATTGTTGACCTAGAAATGTATCACAGTTTGTCAACTAGAAAAATGTTCTATGAACAATGAAATGGGCATAGTTGAAATCAATAGTTTTCAACCTTAGCTACAGCTCATAATACCTAGAAAAGGTTGTCTATTTTTTTTTGGGGGGGGGGCATTTTCCATTCCATTTTTTTTGCATTAGAAAGGTGGTATACAGAGAAATCATGCATAAAATATGGAGTTCCCATATACTATGCTATTCCTAACACCTTGCACAGCCTGTTACATTTGCTACAGTTGATGAAGGCGTATTTTTATAATTACTCTAGTAACTACAGTCTGTGGTTTAACTTAGAGGTCACTGCTTATGTTGTACAGTGCTGAATAAAACATTTATTTTTATTTTTTTCTTCTGGTTACATATATGCAACCTAACATTCCCTCTTTAACCACATTCAAATATATAATAGAGTGCTATTAATTACATGAAAAATGTTATGCTACCATCATCACCACCCATTACCAAAACTTTTCCCTCATTCCAAACAGGAACTCTGTGCATTTTACTGACTCTATGAGTTTTCATATTACAATTATATGAAATTATTTCGTATCAGTGTGGTCATAGAATATGTATCCTGTTTCCCTCAGCCTGATATTCTCAAGGTTCATCCATGTGTGACAGGTGTCAGTGCAGTTCCTCTGGGTATACACCTAGAAGTGGGATTTCCAGGTCAAATGCTAATTCTATCCTTAACTTTATAAGGAATCACCAAATTGCCTTCCATAGTGGCTGAACATTTTACATTATCACCAGCAAAGAACAGGTGTTCCTATTTGTCCACATCCCCTCCAGTACTTGTAATTTCCCTTTATTTTTAATAGTAGCCATTTTAGTGGGGGTGAAATGGCATCTCTTTGTGGTTTTGGTTTACGTTTCCTTAATGTAAAGAAATTTATTTACATGGTTGACCATCTTTTCATGTACTTTTTGACCATTCATAAATTCTTTGAAGAGATGTCCATTCAAGTCTTTTGCCCATTTTTTAATAGGGTTCTGTCTTTTTCTTTGTTGAGTTGAGGGATTTCTTTATAGATTCTGATATAAACTTTTATCAGGTGCATCGTTTCCAAATACTTTCTCCCATGTAGATTGTTGTCTTACTTTCATGATTAATTCATTTGAGGTTCAAAAGTTTTTTATTTTTGATGGGGTCCCATCCCACTTGTGTATTTTTGGTTGTTGTTGTTGCTTGTGCTTGAGTGTAAAGTCTAAGAAACTACTGCCAGACCCAAGGTCCTAAAGATGCTTCCCTATCATTTCTTCTAGGAGTTTTATATTTCAGCCTCTTTTATTTAGGTCTTTGATCCATTTATGTTGGTTTTGTATATGCTGTGAAGTCGTTTTCTAAGCACCAGTCTTTTTTCTCAATGTCATTCTTCTTTCTCAAGACGACTTGAGCTGTTCATGGCCCTTTATACTTCTATATATATTTGACGATTGAATTTCAATACTGTAAAGAAGATTGTTGAAATTTTCTTTGGGATTTAGTTGACTCTGTAAATCCCTTTGAATTGAATTGACATCTTAACAATATTTAGTCTTCCAATCCATGAACACAGGATCATACTGTCATTTATTTTGGTCTTTGAATTTTTCAGCAATGTTTTATAATTTTCTGTGTACAAATCCTTTATATCCTTGATTTGATTTTTCTATATATTTCATTCTTTTAGCTGCTATTGTAAATGGAATTTTTTTTCTTGATTTGTTCTTATTGTTCATTATTAGTGTTTAGGAGCACTAATGACTTTTATGAGTTGGTCTTAAACCCCACCATATTGCTGAATTCATTGATTAGCTCTGGAAGTGTTATTGTTGTTATCTAGGATTGTGTCATCTGCAAATAGTGAAATTTTACTTCTTCCTTTCTAATTTGGATGGCTTTTATGATTTTCTTGCCTAATTGCTATGGCTAGGACTTCTAGTATAATGTTATAACAGTGGTGACGGTAGGCATCTTGTTCCTGATCTTAGAGGGAAAGCTTTCAGTCTTTCACCATTAAGTAGGATATTAGCGTAGGCTCACTGCATGAGCTCTTTATCATGTTGAGAAAACTTCTAATTCTAGTTTTCTATGTGTTTTTACAGGGAGTGCTGGATTTTGTCAAATGCCTTATTCTGCATCAATTGAGATGATCATGCAGTTTTTCCCCTTCATTCTGTTAATATAGTGTAGTACATTAACTGATTTTCTTATATTGAACTGCTCTTCCATATCTGTGATAAATCCCCCTTGACCGTGGGGTATTATTCTTTTAATGTGCTGTTTGATTTGGTTTGATAGTTCTTTGTTGATGACCTTTGCATCTATATCTATAAGACATATTGGTCTTCACTTTTCTTTTCTAGTGGTATCTTTATCTGACTTTGGTAGGAGCATGATGTTGACCTTGTAGAATGAATTAGGGAATGTTCCTTTCTCTTCACTTTTCTGGAAGAGTTTGTACAGGGTTGCTGCTAATTTTCCTTGGAATGTTTGGTATTCCCTGGGAAGCCATCTGGTCCTGGGCATTTCTTTGTTGGGAGGTATTTTATTACTGCTTCGGTCTCTTTCATAGTTATTGGTTTGTTGAAATCATCTATTTCTTCTTGAGTCAATGTAGGTTTGTGTGTTTCTAGAAATTTGTCCATTCCTTCTGGCCTATCTGATGTATTGGTACACAGTTGTTTATAGTAAGCACCTGTGGTCCTCTTTCTTTCTTTGGGTTTGGTAGTAATGTCCCCTTTTTTATTTCTGAGTTTACTCATTCATAGCTTCTCTCTTTTTTTCTTCACCAGTCTAGCTAAAGATTTGTTGATTTTATTGATGTTTTCAAAATATCAGCCTCTGGGTGTGTTGATTCTCTCTTTTATTTTTGTCCGTTTCGTTTATCACTTCTATAATGTTTGTTATTTCATTCCTTCTGCTCACTTTGGTCTTAGTTTGCTCTTTTTTTCTGATTCTGAAATAAAGTATTGATGTGAAGTCTCTGATTCTAAATCTTTCTCCTTTATTTAATGTAATTATTTGGATCTATAACTACAGTATAATGGTATTGGCATTTGTAATTACCCAAATGATTACCTTCACTGGAGCTTGTTATTTCTTTGTGCCGCTTTAATCCACTGTCTTGTGTTCTGTCCTTCCGGTCAGAAAAACCTGCTTGTAGGTTTCCTTTAGTGGTGATGAGCTCCCGAACATTTCTCTATCTGGGAATGCCTTAATCTCTCCGTCATTTTGAGAGAAATTCTCTCTGGATGTAAAATTCCTGATTAGCATTTGTTTGCCCTCGAGACTTTCATGATTGTAGCCGCTGACTCCTTGCCTCCCTGGATTCTGATGGGAACCCAGCATTTGATCGGATCGGATCTCCCTTGTATGTAAGATGTTGCTTTTCTCCGCGATTTCCAGGACCCTGCCCTTGTCTCTGGCATTTGACAGTTTGATGAATATGTGATGTGAATTTTTTTTCTTCCAATTTAACCTGTTGCTGTTCCATAGGCTTATTGGATGTGTGTATTCACATATTGGAAAGTTTTCTGTTATTTTCTTTGAATATTTGTTCTGCCATTTTCTCTTTCTCCTTCTTCTGGGACACCCATAATGCATATATTGGCTCGCTACGCTCTGTCCAGGAGGTTTTTTAGTCTATATTAACTTTTTATGTCTCCTCCTCACCTAACCCATTTCCGTTGTCTTGTCTTCTTCTGTTTTCTTCCAGCCCCAATCTGCTATTGAAACGTTTCTGGGAATTTTTCATTTTAGTTGTTGCAGTCTTAGGCTACTTGTTGTGACAGGAGCACCTTTATTTATTTATTTGTATAGCACTTGATTCACCGTATCATGGGAAATGGTCCCATTCATGATGACCCAGCCCCATTCCCTTTGAGGTGGGGCCAGGACATAACACGGAAAGCTGCGTTAGAAATCCATTTTTAGGCTCCATAGAAAGAATATGGTTGGTGCCTTTGTAATACCTGCTTCCGCTCCTCCCAGTGGGGTTGTGTTTATGAGAGAAGAGTGTTTTTCCATATTGGATTAAATGCCATCAAAAAAGGCTTGGGGATGATGGGAAGCTTCAGGGCATTTGAGTTAAGTTTGAGAACTGGCAGACTTGTACAGAGAGATCTCTGCCTGCTGTCAGCAGGAAGCAGCCTGGGCCCAGACCTCTCCCCTCTGGAGCCTCCTTCCCTGAATGTCCACAGTCGGAATACTGTATCCACGGACACGGGAGATTTTGAGTGCTGGCAGCAGGGAGAGAATCATAAATAATGGTTGTGAAATACAAAGTGTAGGCTTTGCTGGCCTTCCATTTTGGGGCTGGGGGGAGGAGTTGGTGGTCAGTGACTGGCCTGGGCTCCCACCCTGGCCCACCCAAGCTCTCCCTCCCCTGGATCTTGGAGTTGCGGTGTCCCTTTCTCTACTGGCATGCTGTGCTGCCCTGCTGGGTGTCTCTATGCTGGCCACGAGGGTGGGTGGTGCTGGCAACCACTGTGAGGAGAAAGAGACTTGCTGGATTTCATCACCCTTTACCAGCCTCTTCCCCCAACTCATCCTGGGGGTTCTAGTGCCTGCGGGACTCCGGTTCTGTAACAGTGGATTCCGACAGTTCCTGCCCGTTTACATTTGTCCTGTGGGAAGACCCGAGTCCTGGAGCGTCCTGCTCTCCTGCCCACCCCCACAGTCCTCCCCCATTGATCTTATTTCTGTCAATTACCTAATTCACAAATGAGCTAAAGCAATTAATCCTTGCAAGTCACTGGTATTAATTATAGTCTCAGGAAGCTTTCCTTGTGGTTTTGTAATTCTTTTTGTCACATTTTTCACTGTGTTTACTATCTCAGCTTGATGCCTGTTGATGTGCTGATTCATGGTTTGGGCACCAGATAGTTTTGGTTTTCATTTTTATAACTCATAAAGAGCTCACACCTAATAATCACGCTGGCATTGCTAGTGTAGGTAGGCTATATATCTGCTTTTAATTTAATCTCTGAAAAATGTACAGGGATTTCTGCAACTAAGCTGTACAAATCAATAAAATTTATAATCAAGACTCTAATCTCTAAATCTAATATAAAACTTCACAACTATTGATTACAGGTGAAGAATCTGCAAGCTGTTAATCATGCATGAAAGCAGAGAATAAATAGTGGCTTCAGAAAAGGAAATGGGCAAATAATCGTCTCCCCTGCGGGCCTTGTCTACCCTCCCCATCCTCTGATGCGAGTTGATTACTAGGTGCTTGCATTTTATAACATGAAAAGATGAGCTAAAGCACATCAATAGCCAGTATTGATGAAACTTTGAAACTTGCAGACCTTAGCTTATTTCTGTTATAATTTATACCTTTTCTCTTCTTTCTCCAGATTTGTGATACAAGAAAAACATATTAGTGTATTTAAGTCTCTAGAAAGAATAAAAATAGAGCTGAATTTATGTATTAAAATCATAGTCTTTGTAAGGAACAAAATGAGTGGTTGATACTTAGGATATGATTGTAATGTAATTCCTGTCTGTTTTGTTGTTGTTGTTTTTTGGGGGGCGGGGTGACAGGAAGAGTCACATCCTAAGAAAGCCTCTTAGAATGGGCCCTGTTACCGTTTCATTGACAAATAGACTTTATGATTCATTTTCTGATTTTTGAATGAACTGACTGATTCATTCATGAGTTATATTTACAATGGTGTTACATAGGAGGAGAATTTATATGTCTATAGCGGTTCCATAGTTGAGACCATTTCTGTATCTGTGCAGTGCTGGGGAGATTTGGACAAAAATATACAAATAAGTGTATTTTAATCTGGCAGTCTTATCCACTCAAACGTCAAGAAATTTAGACTATGTTGCAGATTTGTTTCTATAAACACCTACAAAGTCATTGATATACATAAAGTAAAATATTTTAAGTATATTATTTATGTTTAAATGATGTACATAATTATTATGGCTCATTATAAACTCTTGACATGTCTAATCACTTAGAGTATTATTATTATTAATTCTGTGATTAATATACTGGACTCTGTGGGAGCATAGGAAAGAAATGAACCTGCTTTCAAAAAGAGTACAAGAAATGAAGACAGAAACAAAGTCATTGAAATCACTTTGAAAACCACATAGCATACTATCATTTTGCCTGGCACATGTCAGGCATTTAATATTCCTTTTATTGAAGAAAAAAGTCCTAAATAAGCATGTAGTGATTCAGAATAAACCATAAATAGGGAAATAAAATTCTTAAATGAAATTGCTGTTCCATGGAGAGATCAGAGGTATAATCTTCACACCAAGGGAAGAGATTAGGAATAGAGACTGTATGAAATGCCGAACGATAGGGAACCATCGAATCTCTGCAGGGTGCAACAGGAATGCTTGGCCCAGCCTCTGGGGTGGCTGGCAGGAGTCTCTGATCTGGGCTGGCCCACAGCTCTGCTGGTGGACTGGCTGTCAGCTGACTGACCATGACTGGCCTCACTTGGACTCTGCTCCTTATGTGTCTAACGGTCTAGAGGGGATGGCAGAGATGTCAGAGCGAGCAGAAACGTATAGGACCGTTTGAGATGAAGGGCAAGACTAGCCTACTACCATTTTCAACTTCCTGTTGACCAGAGCCAGATGCAATGCAAGACCAAAATAAGAGTGTGGAAGTAGAACCCATCTTTTTGGTATTAGGATATGTAGTCACATGGCAAACAGTGTGAAGATAAGGGGTGTAGAAATGGAGCCATCATTGCAGCTACCACAGAAGGGAATTTGGGTCTTAGATTCTATTTTTATTAGCTCTTATGCTTAAAGTATACACATCAAAAGTCTTTGCTTTATTGTTCAGAAAATCAAATTTTCTGAGCATAGGCTAAGGGCCAGCCACTGTGCCTGAGTGCAAAATACTTACTTTATATTTAGACTAAAACATAGATAGGCAGCCTAAGAAGTAGGTCATTTATCATCTTTTTAGGGGTGAAGAGGGTATTGATTCCTTGTAGAGTTTTGCATTGTATGCAGCCCCTCTGAGGTCACCTTACTGTTGATGTTGCATATTGTGGAGCCACGTTTCCCATTTTAGTTTTTATTCTTTTTAGGCTTATGTACAAATCACTCTACATTGGGGAGTTTAATTTATGATTCTGCTTAAAATAACTAGAATAAGCAAACTCATAAAGTCAAAATTTATACGTTATCAGGGGACAGGGTGGGGACTTAATGCTTAAATTGTAGTTGAGTTTTGGTGATGGTAGCTCAACATTGTGAGTGTAATTGACAGCCCTGAATTACATATTTGAATGTGGTTAAAGGGAAGAATTTTAGGTTGTATATATTTCACTAGAATAAAAAGTGTAAAGAAAAATACAAACAGTGAACCCTATCATAAATTATGGACTCTAGAGTTAATAGTACAATTATAGAAATGGTTTTTCATCATTGGTAGCAAATGTACCATACTAATGCAAGGTATTAATAATAGGGTGGTATATGGGAACTCGATATTTTGTGCATGATTCTTCTACAACTTCTCTAATAAAAAATGTGGAAAATAAAGCTTATTTGTACAGCAGAAGAAGATTACTCTCTTCTTATTTTCTTCTGTAGATTAAGAAGGTGTCTTTTCATTTTTCTATTTTATGTTTCATGAAAGTATGGGCAGCCACCTATAGAGAATCTTTTATTTTTGTGTTTTTAAATTAAAACCTATACATGAGATAAGTAATCTCAGAGATGAATTGAAGTAGATGCAAATGTTTACAAATGGCATGTTTCTTGAAACACAGTCTCATACCACCGCATACAAATTTCGGTGAAAAAATTAAAGGGTCTCCAAATTTTCAAACTGCTCACAATTTGGGAGTTAGGTTTTATGGTAAG
This sequence comes from Myrmecophaga tridactyla, assembly GCA_004026745.1. Taxonomy (NCBI): domain Eukaryota; kingdom Metazoa; phylum Chordata; class Mammalia; order Pilosa; family Myrmecophagidae; genus Myrmecophaga; species Myrmecophaga tridactyla. Next base: position 16,826 of record PVIY010005784.1, read on the forward strand.
GGATTCAGTAGTATTGGATAAAGAAACGGCTTTGTCTGTTTCTTCCATGTCACTTTGGCAGTGTTGTTCTCTAAAGTTCAAGTGATTTCCTTGGCATTATTTTAAGAGAGTCCAAATGTTATCTTCGTGGAATTATTTAATGAACTTTAGTCTGACTCAGAGCTGAGAGGATGTGCTTTGTGTGGCAGTGGCAGTGCCGGGAGACCACGTGTCCTGTCCCTCTCCTTCCACAGGTCCCAGGCTAAGCGGGTCACGTCCGCAGCGCAGCCAGGACACCGTCCACAAGAGCTGACCGTTGTCTTATGATTGTGCCTCATGTTAGGGACAAATAGAGCCATCTCGCCAGCTTATCATTAACTCCGTTTGACCTGACCTGTGGGAGCTGAGATGAAATCTTTTTGGCAAGACTAATGATGCTCTAATCATTGAAAAGATGTGGAGTGTAAAACCTTAATTATCATCAACCCTTACCATGAGGAAAAGACTGAAAATGCAGGGCGTCTGAAGGGAAGAATAAAAGATGTCTTTTTCCCGAGGACCTCAAGTTATGTTTCCTCCTCCAGGATGTGACATGACTTCCTTTATTTTCTTTAACTCATCTTTGTTCAGAAATTCTTCCATTCTTTCTCTTTCATTCTAAAAGGATAGATAGGTAGGTAGGTAGGTAGATGGAGGGAAGAGCCAGAAAATCCACTTTCCTTCTATTTGTTTAGATAAGCATAATGGAGATTGTGCTTTGCAGAGAGCTTCTAGGGTTTCTGATGAAAACACTGCCAGCAGCACACAGCTTCTGTCATGCTTCAGTGTTCTTAGTTTGTGTACATCTTTGACAAGATCTCACTTTTCTCCTTGGCATGAGCTTTGGGACAGCTTCTATTTTTTCTCTGACTGACGGCTGAATAATTCGTTTTATCATTAAAAACTTATTCTAGGGAAATAGGATCCCTGCTCTTGATTCTCTTGTCGCTGCTGAAGCTTTTGTTTACACAACTCTTTCAGAATTACTGGAGATTATCACTACCAAAGGACAAAGGATATTGACCTGTCATGTCACATGTTGTTTAGCAAGTACCTCCCAAAATTTCAGTTATCTTTTGTCTGTTATTTCGACCACTTATCAAATCATCTTTCTCTTGAGACATGACTCAAAGTCAAGAGGTTCTGTCTGTTCATGTTATTAAATAACTCTTCATTGTAGCCTATTGACTTGGGTTAATTGTTTGACATGTAATTTATTACAACCAAAAATATCTCACATTTGAGTTTTTGAGCAGTTCAGTGAGGGCAGTGATTTGTTACTTCCTTATTTACCTACTAATTATAAAACATTGTCTACAAGTTTTGATATATGACTTCAATGTCATTCCTGTTTATTTCATGTTGATTTAATGTCGCTTTTTTTACTGTAACAACTAGGAAATAGGAGGGCAATACAAGGGAAAAAGGAAGAGTAAGAGTCCGTAAACCTTGCTGATCAACATTGGCAGTCAAGATAAAGAAAACCAGCCAATACTGACATTTCTCATTGCGTATGTTTTAGAACAATTTAATAGATAAGTGTTTTCCTAGAATTTATTGTAATTGAGTGAATGCGAGAGAACTTTATGCCCATTTGTTTGTACATATGTCCGTAGGGCATTGAATAATTAAGAGTTGAGAGTCATCAACTAGAGAGTAGAATGGGGAAAAGATTGGGTTTTGTTCTAGTTCCAGTTCTTTCACCTGCTTCTTAATATTATCTCTACCCCCCACATCCCATTCTCCAAATTTATCAAGACCCGTGAACCTTAAGCCTCCTTAATTCTTTTGCTGTTGTCATTAATGCTTTCTTCACAGATTTCACCCAGTCTCAACCCCCTGATGGATAATTTAGGGGAAAGGGTTGGCATGGTGTGAGTACTGAGATTATAGGTTTCAGAATGAAGAGGGAAGCCCTGAGCTGGTTTGACTTCATGGTTTTTATTTTACTGTTTTAACCTGGAGCGGTGCCTGACTCACCAGTTTCCATCCTTGGAAGTCACCTCCATGGTTGATTTTCTCTATCCTGTATTCCTGTGGGACTCATAATTACTTTAGAAAATAGAGAATTCATACTGATGGGTCTACTACATTTACACTTTCACTCACTTCAGCTGAATTCTTATTAATTTCCAATGAGCAATGCTTTGGCGCCATCCTTTTGATTGTGTGTGTGAGTGTGTGTGAGAGAGAGAGTGTGTGTGAATTTTCCCCCGTAGCAAGATGAGTTCAATATCTATAAGAATGTATACCCAGGGCAAATTTGTACAAACTGAGGCCACCAAATTTTAAAATGTACAATGGAAGCAGATTTGGCAATAGACAGAAATCTGGACCAAATTTAATAGAAGGAAGCATAAAATCTGAGCTGGAATCAGAACCAGAATCCAGTTATTAGGAAGTATAAGAGACGAGGCCATGAACATGTAGGGAGCCTATTTAATTGACAGCATTTGGGTGAGAGCCTCTGTTTTTGGAGGCATGTCCTTTGAAGATGTGTGAGCTCACTTCCAGCAGTCTCAAAACAGCATTTTGAATAAAGGTTCTGACCCTCCTCTCTCTGGAAGTCACCCAGTTGCTGCTGCAAGCAGTTTTTTCAGCTTCTCCAAGCCCTCCCTTCAGCCCCATGACCGGATCTCCCTACACTCGCCAAGACTAAGCTCGCTTTGTCATTCGGGATGCCTTTAGAACAAACTGTCATGGACGCAAACATACTCCTAAGTTATCCCTGCTTGCTAATTGGCAGGCAACGACATCACCGTCCTCTGGGAGTTTCTCAGGTGAACCTCACCATTTGGGAGTTTCTAGGGTGAGCCTCACCATCCTCTGGGACTTTCTAGGTGATCCCCCCTGTCTCTGCCCATCCGGTTAGTTGGCGGGCTCCCAAGATGCTGTTTCCAGTGTGAGCAGTGGGGTTGGAGGCTCCACCAACTCATTCCTGCACCTGGCAGGAAATTGGTAGTGTAGAGCTAGATATATAAAGAGAGATTTAAAAAAATTTTTGAAATCCACTTTTTTTACCCAACCTACTAATAGTGCTTACAGTAACCCATGAAGCAAATGGGGTCCAATAGGGAGAGTGGCTACCGTGGACAGCTTGGCCAGCCGCACTGAACCTAAGCATTAGATTCGACCGGAGGCCCAGCGGCATGGATGGATGTGTGTGTGTGTGTGTGTGTGTGTGTGTGTGTATGTATTATTTTGAGGTTTTATATTAAATGACCAGCATATGTGTCAGATCACACATTAAATACATTAAACTGAAATTCCAATCTAGACTTGCCATTTGTATACCATGCTGATAATTTGTATAGAACTGAGATTTTCATCTCAAACGTAAAAATGTATAAAAACACCCATGTTGGGCATCTTTTGTCATGTTTCTTTTTCTTTTTTTTAACAAACGCATTCATACTCCTTAATGTGTTAAGGGGTCACTAGCAAGCCATGGCCTGGGCCCTGACTTTGTTACATCAGTGTGTTAAGGTTGAACCATGTATTGGCTTCTTTGCTGTGTGGACATTGTCATGGGCATGACTTTCATAGAGTGATGATTTTTATTAAGTTAAACTATTAAAGTTAGCCGTGCATGAGGCAGCAATGCACTTGGGAAGCTGTGATGGATAGACCCCAGTCTTTGAAGTGTCTAGTTCTGCCAGCATTTTGCAGTTGAATGGAAATTCACCTCGGAGTGTGGTTTGGGTGACAGTGGGTGGATAGTCAGACCCGAGTGTTCCTGGAAAAAAAGATAGCAAGAGATCAAGAAGGAAAGATGACACTATGAATATCCGTGTGTTCTTGTAATTTTTCTCAGGTTTTGTTTTGCTCTGACGAACATCATTACCAAATAATAAATGTTAATTAATATCTGCGTCATCCTTGTAAATGGTAGCTAAGTAGTACAATTAGAGTAATTAGCACACAGCATAGCTTGGTGACATGGTAGATCATAGAGCAGAACGTGTTGACTCTTTTGATACAGTAGCTAATTCATTTGCTCAGTAAGGACAAAGGGAAGATGTAGCATCGGACAGTGACATAGCCACAGCTCTACAGGCACTGGGGCTGGGTGGTCAGGCTTCTGTTTTTCCAGCAGGTTGCTGATGTACTATGGACTGTTGACGCTCTGCATTTCATTTCTCTCCCTGTTGATAAATCACCATCCCAGAGTGACACCTTCAAGGAAAAGATCGTGAATCAAGAGAGGAAATGGGAATAAAAGAGAGGACTTTTGCATTTCCCCGGGTCTCCGTGTTGCGGGTGGTACTCCGTGGAGCTGGCCGCTGTCTGAACCTCCGCTTTGTTTTTCAGAACCTATGCGCACCCCGAAGACGCTGAAGATCGCCGAGATCCAAGCGCGGCGCATCGCCGTGGACTGGGAGTCCCTGGGCTACAACATCACGCGCTGCCACACCTTCAACGTCACCATCTGCTACCATTATTTCCGCGGCCACAACGAGAGCAGGGCCGACTGCCTGGACATGGACCCCAAAGCTCCCCGGCACGTGGTGCGGCCCCTGCCCCCCTACACCAACGTCAGCCTCAGGATGATCCTCACGAACCCCGAGGGCCGGAAGGAGAGCGAGGACACGCTCATCCAGACCGACGAGGACGGTACGCGGGCGCCGCCGTGGGGAAGCCGCGGGATCACCCCCACATTTCCCCTAGGTCCCCCCACACTGAAGGGAACCCCAGTCTGCTGAATTTTCTTAAAAGAGGTTAACTTTGGAAAAAGTTTGCCTGTAACAAAGCAACTTAATTTCCCTTAGAGAAGCATGCACATACTGGACGATGAAACATAGTTCTGCTGTCTCAAAAGCTGAGACACTCTTACAGAAGTAGGAACTGTACTAAAAGTGTAAGTAAAGTTTTTCTTCTCCAGTGTTCAAAAATAATTTTCACCACTCATGGCACTCTATCAACTACGCATTTGATTAAAAAATTAGGGTTTTGCGGTTTACAAACTGATAGTAATTGCTTTCATTTTACTTAAATTTGAGCACATTCATTTTTTTAACACATTTATTTTTGAGTGTTTTAATCTAAATATAAATGAAGGCACCAAGTCATATCTTTAAGCCTCATCAGTAAAGGCCACTCTCAGAGATTGACAAGCTATTCTATCACCATCCTTTAGGCATCTTATCTTTTTTTAAAAAATATTTTTATTGACAAATCTTCACTGACATACAGCCCGTACATGTGCATGGTCGGTGGCTCACGGTGTCATCACATAGCTGTGTATTCATCACCACGATCATTGTTTAGAACATGCGCCTCACTCCAGAAATGGAAATAAAAAGGAAAAACTCATACATCCCATACCCCTAACCCCTCCCTCTCATTAAGAGACCACTAGTATTTAGACATCTTATCTTAATAACAAAAGCTGTTACCAGACAATTAATTGAGCTGTGCTTTTTCCAATCTGTATTTTGTTATTTCTAAATTTTTAAATCATAGGAACAAACATTTGTATCAATATTTTAATACACACCCTGCTGTTGCAGCAGTATAGTATAGTGATATATTATCCACTCCTGATCCAGTAAAACTGTCTTGGATCCCATACAAAAAATTCTATGAATGATGATAACATTTTAATAATAGTAATGCATTTTAAAAAAACTAATGAATTTTTAATTGTGGTAAAAAATACATAGCATAAAGCTCACTTTAGGTAAACAGTTCTTTGACATGAAGTACATTGATGATACTTTCACCACAATCCATTTCCAGACTATTTTCATCTCCGCAAGCCAAAACTCCCCTCCCGAGTTGGCAGTACTCCCAACCCTCCCTCCTCCAGCCGAGCGCTGCCACTCTGCTGCCCTGCTCTGTGAGCGTCCTCATCTCAGCGCTTCACATGGGAGAAATCAACATTTGTCCTTTTGTCCCCGCCTTGTTTCACTTGATTTGCCATCTGCAGGGTGCCTCGTGTGGCCTGTACAGCACTTCATTTCATTTTCTGGCCGCATCGTTTTCCATTGTGTGGATATACCACATTTCGTCTAGCCATTCGTCTGAGTCTTTTGCTATCAGACATTTCCTTTTCAAAATTTCCTTTTATGAGTGAAGGCAAGCAGGTGGTAAAAACAAAAATTAAAGGTGAGGTGAGAAATAGCAGAGCTGGAAGTCAGAAAACATGATGAGTGCCAAGTTCTGGCTCTACTATCTCTGAAACCTCAGCAAACTTTTCACCCTCTCGCTCTCCCGCTCTCCGTTTCCATCTCTGAATGAAGGGTTTACACTAGATCATCTCTGTGATTCCCTTCCCTTCTTGTACTCTTTTCCTTAATTAGTTATGGCTACATTTTAATTTGGGTTTAAGGAAACAGGATAATTTTATAGCCAAATTTTCCCGATTTTTTTCAGGTTCTGAACTTTAGGGCCAAATATACATTTTGGTGCCAACCACATGATTGCCATAAAATAACTAATATGCCATAGTTTCTAGAAAACATACATTATCCTTTAGAGGCATCCACCTCTAAAAGGTGGAAATGGCCCTGGTTTGTCCTGTTCATTTTTGTTGTGATGGGAGAAGTGAGAGCGCTTTAAACTCTCTTAGCTCATCCTTTGAAGGAGATAATTAATATGTTCCTAAAATTATGCATGGAATTATTCTCATATTCCTAAAACGTCAAAGTATAAACTTTGGAGTTATTTGTGATAAGTCTTTCTTCTGCTTTGAGATAATACTTCAGCTACTGTGTTTGAACTTGAGCCTAACTGAAGCAGGCAGCAACAATATTTTATCCAACAAACCCTAAATACACATTTAAACACATTCATTTTTTTAACACATTCATTTTTGAGTGTTTTAATCTAATTATAAATGAAGGCACCAAGTCATATCTTTAAGTCTCACCAATAAAGGCCACTCTCAGAGATTGACAAGCTATTCTATCACCATCCTTTAGACATCTTATCTTTTTTTTAAAAAAATACAGCTCAACACATGCTTACCCTAGAGAGTTAGGGGTAGCTGTTTCATAGGTGGATAATAGAGATGGGAAATCTCAGCATAGACTTCAAAGCATAGAAATAAATCTCTATTTCTCATTTCATAAAATGGTCAAACACGAAAATATCTGCACTCTTTTGTAACTCATGTTTTCAGTAATGAGTGGAATCACTTGCTGAATGCCTGTACTTAAATTTTTAAAAAATGATGTCTTAATTGGTAATTTTAGAGTCAATTACACGAGCTTTGTGTGTCTTCAGCCAGTCACCCCCTAAGAATACAATTCATTTCAGTAGTATTTTCGCTATGGTTTGTTAGTTTGCCTTCTTCCCACTAAACAAAGGAATGCAGTCAGGCTTATATAATCTTTGCATTCCATTTTTAAGTGTATTTTTGGGTACACTTATGATGAGAGTAGTAATGAAAAAGGAATTACTGTGGAATTATGTCCTAAATCTATCAAACTCATGACTGTGCTGTTTATTTCATCCAGAAATAGTCTTGTAAAAGTAAAAAAAAAAAAAACCATTAACTGTGTATTTTAATTTCAGTATTAATTTCAGTCTCAGTTTTTTTCTAACCTCTGCTTTAAAGAATTTTATTGGCTTTAATGATATGAATCGCATATTATTATATTTTGAGAGTATGACCACAGACGCGTCCCTTCTGCTGCCTGTGTTTTTAACCCCTTTTGTTCTCTCTATATATAAGACTTAATGATTAAAGTTCAAACTTCCTGTGAAGTATTTGCAGGTGGCACAGCCTTCAGATCTGCCCAGGTGAGCTTTGGTTTCTACAGGGCATGCTGGATGTGCCTTAATGCTCCTAACAGGGTAGAGAACATCTAAATCATAATCAATTGTTGCAAAGATTGATGGGTTATGACAATCTGATTAAGCCAGTCTTACTAAATTATTGCTGCCCTATGTTCATAGCAAAAGAATAAATTATCAGCCGTCTAATAAAAGGATATAATTTCATGAAAAGAATTCTGGGGGCATCCATAAATCATGAGAGCAAAGCTAGAATGATTTCCCACCAGAACCCTAAGGTAGAATTTATATTTAATTTATTGCATACATTTTTTAATGCATGGGTAGAGCTTTTTTGTATGAGGTTTAGTTTTCATTTTTTTATTCCAACATTTGTAAAAATCAGTATTATGAAGTTAACTCAACAGAAAATCCTGGTTTGGGGATTTTTTTTTTCTTTTTTTTAATACAAAGCTATTTTTACATATACATTTTTACATTTTAAAGGCTCTAATGCTTATTTAATGTTTATTTATTTGCTCTTGCCCCATTCACATTTCATTTGCCCTCTTTTCAATTTTGACAGTTGCATTTTACCAGACTTCTACAGCCCCCCAAATTAGCTGAACCAGCTCTCAAATAAATCACAAGTAGAGGAACAAAGCTCAGCATTCTGTCTCCATAGAAGTTTGATGTGGAAATGGGAAGTGACATTCCCGGGTAATCTGTAGCATGTTTATGATAATGGTTCTATTGACTTCATGTTGCATTTAGACAAATCATAAAAACATACAGATATTGTCTGCACATTTGGAGACATTATCTTCTTTCAAATGTAGAGTGTTATTGAATGTAATTTATCCATGCACCCCACCGTGTGTGTGTGTGTGTGTGTGTGTGAGCTGTATTTCACCTAAACCTAGTTCTTTCTCTGATCTACTGTAAGTCCCAGTGTAGGATCAGTGGCATAGCACTCACTTGTTAGTAATTTTCCCAGAAACGAAGGGTCCCCTTCACAAACATGTCCTGTAGGCACTTGAAGTAAAGCCTGTTGACAAAGTAGTACATGTATAAGAAAAGCAAAGAAATATAACACTTCCAGGTAAGGTAAGCTGCTCTGCAGTCTGCCCCTCTGTCCGTGCAGAGTTATGCAGACATTTTGAGCCATCCCTGTTGATGAACAATTGCGCAGGCGCCTCTTTATACTCTCTGTAGGCCACAGCTTGTTGAGAACATAGGAAGTTATTATAATGACAACACCCGCAAGTAAGGATTTACTCACTCCTGGGGTTTCTCACCCTTTTCCTCCCCAACCACCTTCTGTGAGAGAGGTAATCACTCTCACATTAATCATCTTGCATCATTTGAGTAGAAGATAAACCAAAGCGATGCTCCCTTGGAAAACCGACAAGTGCTCACAACAGCGTCAGCAGACAGGCTCGCGTGCACAGAAAGGTTGTTTTGTGTCTTCCTTGGGGCACAGCAGTCCTGAGACTGGAGCGGAAGAGGAGAGAATGCTTTGGGGAACCTCTCTGCCTGCTGCCCGAGCACGCCTTCTTGGTTTAGTGCTGGCATCTTCCTGTTTGCTTTCTTTCCTTTATGAATTTGTTACGGATGTGCCAAATCACATGGCCTGTCTCAGAGGTCACAGCGTCCTTCCCAGTGTCCTTGTAGATTGGAGTGAGGCTTACTCCTGTGACGCATCATTCACAATTTCGGATGCTGCAAGCCACGGTGTAAAACATTTCTTTTGATCCAGTGATTTTTAATTTATTTCAATCCTTACAAAATTGCCATGTACTTTGAAACCACGTTTCTAGATAACGTCATGTGTGAAGTTCACTGAAATGATAGATTAAGGGAAAATATTAATTTAAAATTAGACTTGCATATTATTGGGGTTGATATGTTCAAAAGGAAACAAGTTTTAAAGCCAAGTAGAATGGATAGTATAACAGTTGAAGACATTTACATTATTTCTGTTCCTTTTTCCCTCTAACAATTAGCAGCTGGGAATTTATATAAAACCTATGGAAGGAAAATAGCAAATGTATCCTGTATTTTCTTCAAAGAAGGAGACAAACCCTTCAGGGCTGCGCCAAGTATTGCCAATTATTTGACATTTGCAAATAAGGCCTGGCGTGAAGGCTGCCCAGATGCTGTCATTCTTGGGGACACTTCACAACTATTTATGCGATTGTTGAGTTCTAAACAAGTCCCATGTTCTAAACAGATTTGGTTCTTAGCTTTGAAAAAATGCATTTCATTTAAAAGAATGAAGCAATGATATTTGAACCTATTCATCTCAAACAACTTTTAAACTTTTATCATCATCCACACTGTCTTTTGTTACATTATAGAAAGTTAATAAGTATAGCTTTAAAGGCCAGGTTATTAATGGGCATTTCCATCCAGTGCTATGTGATTTCGCTTTTGTTTCCAAGGAGTGTTAGTTATTACTATAATTCATTATTTTATGAAGTTTGTTTAATGGAGATTCTTTAGGGGCTTATCATAATCTTCAAAGAGTCTTTCAGGGAAATCCAGCTCTGTTCTTGAAACAAATTACAAATGAGATCTTCATGTTATTAGAGATGTACAATGGAGAAAACTAGACTACACAATTTATTCATATCTCTAAGGTGATAGTATATTCTTTTGACTAAAAACAGCTTTGCATTCTAAAATTTTCTGAATTAGAAGCTTATAGACTTACTTTAAATTCCCATATATTGAAGTCAGAAGAATGCTAATATAGCTCCTTTTATTTTTGATGACAATTTTGTTTTATATTTATTTTAATTTGGTTTATCTAGCTTATATGATTTAAGCTTTTTCTTTCTAATGTAAATATACTTCTACTAAAAAACAATGCCTCTTTTCTAGTGCCTGGTCCTGTACCTCTCACCTCCCTGAAAGGAACATCCTTTGAAAATAAGATCTTCTTGAATTGGAAGGAACCTCTGGATCCAAATGGAGTCATCACTCAATATGAGGTATGGGGAGAACAAGGAAGCTAGTGAGATGTGGCCCGAAGGCATACAGAGCGGGAAAGGAAGGGTTAGAGGGAAATCATGGAAAAGAAGTAAGTGAGGATTAAAACCACAGTAGTTCTCCATTTTAATTTAACAGGTTTTCTGACCCCAAGATTCAGTGTCAGAATAATTTTGCATGGCAGCTAGAATTTTTAAGTTCTTAAAGTAAATGCACTTCATCTCCCCAGGAAACAGGCTTCACCTTGTCAAGCAAACTCACTGATGACTGTAATAAATAGTCACACATTAAAAAAAAAACTTATTGTGCTTTTTACAAAATTAAGAACTCATACTTCATGTTATGATTTAGGGAAGCCCATTGAATGTCAGGTGTTTCAGGGCAAGGAATTAACACCACATTAAGGAAAATCATAAACTTGAATATTTCAGAGCTCCTTCCCAGCTTTGGATATAGAATCAGTTATCCTCACCTGCCATGCCAGAGACCCAGGTTCGAGTCCCAGTGCCTGCCCATCCAAAAAAGAAAAAAAAGAATCAATTATCTTATTTTCAAATATGAGACGCTAAAACAAAGAAACCAGATGTTCATTTTAATTTGCAAATGTATAGTTCTCTTCCTGCCCAATCAATATTGATTAGAGCATAAAATGTTTCCATTTCTAGTGCCTATGGAATGTATCATGGGAATGGGAATCAAGCACAGTCTTATAATTTGTGATGTTTTTTAGCATACTTGAATATTTATATGAACTTTGTTATATAACTTGGACAAAGTAAATCTTGAAATAGTGTTAGTAATAAAAAACATTTGTTTAACACTTTCTTATTTCGTACACATAGAGTATATAGGCATAAGATTTTGTGTGGATGTGTATAGGTATGGATATATAAGTATATTCACTTACTATTTGATTTTTGATGGAAGAAAATGAGTGTATATCAGTGTAGTCTAAATACGTGTGTGGATAAATAGAGAGACAGAATAGCAGAGAAATAGCCACGTCCCAAAGAGAAGGAATGATGTGGAAATAAATGGTTCGACCTCAAAGAGGCGCTGCATGGCATACTACCTTATTTAAGGAGAATGCACTTAGGATTTAACATCACTTTGTCTGAGTATGTTACAGGAAATGCATTTCTTAAAACAGGTCAGTTATAGCAGCATCAGGTCATTTGATCCTGCCGTGCCCGTGGCTGGACCTCCCCAAACAGTGTCAAATCTGTGGAACAGCACCCACCATGTCTTCACGCACCTCCACCCGGGAACCACCTACCAGTTTTTCATCAGAGCCAGCACGGTCAAGGGCTTCGGGCCAGCTACGGCCATCAACGTGACAACCAACATCTCAGGTATGCAGGTGCTCCAAGTGCCAGCGGGGTTGACCCTGCTCTCGATTTGTAGCAGCGTGTCCAGGAGAAGCACAGCTGCACGCCAGGCGGTGCATCTTTAATAGAGCCAGGCAGGGTCGGAGCCCGGGAAGGGATTCCTGGCATACGTCATTGCTTGTATGTTCAAATCCAAACACTCTTCATAGTCACTTTTGTTAATTGGCAGCGTTCTTTAGAAAAATTGTATCTTTATGAAAAATCTCCCAAAGTTTATTATAAATGCTTGTAGATCTTTGAGGAGTTGGTCATTATTATGGTGTCAGAGCTTTATTAAATGGACTTTATCAGAAGTGATTGAGAATCCTAGTTTTAATATTATAGTACCACACATCTTGTCTCTGTTCCCTTTTCCCTGACATTCTGATGATTTTAAACAAATATGTGCTTTCCGTTCCTTGTCAGCAGTCTCACATAAATGCATGGTCAACTAAATTTAAGAACGGAAATGTGCAGGAGAACTTTAAGTTAATAAAGTAGAATATAATTACTTTTCATATTATGCTCACAATTACATAGTTTGCATTTGACTAAGATTGTTTACAGTCGTGAATTCTCATTTAGTCAAATCATCAGTTAAATTTGATTAAATTCTTCCTAGGAATTAGCATTGCAATATGCCCTAAATCTATTCCAGTTTATATAATATTTTACCTTACATAGTCAAGATTCTTAAAATAGAAATGTATTACATATCTAACTGGATTTAAAATTTGGAAAGTAGATGTTTTAAAGGTTCAGCCACTGAAAATTTTAACATATTAATTTTAAATATTTAAATTCTCTGTGATTGTGTATGTTCATTTTCATTATAGTTCTACTAGTATGTATTAGTGATATGTTATATCATTTGACAATTTCTTTCATAGTTCTGAATCTGTGATACTCGCAGCTACATACTCTCTAAATTTTGCCTAAAAATCTTTGGAATTATCTTGACTATAATACAAAATGTGTTTTAATTTGTTTCAGGAAAATAAATCAGCTATCCAATGTGAGCTCCTTTATATAACATTTGGTTTATCTTAGTTTAGTATTCTAATGAAAAAAGAATTTTAAATCGTCCTCCATTATATTAGAAAATAGTAACTTATTAAAATAGCCAATTCATGCCCAAATGGAGCAATTTTAAATTGTCAATCTAAGATATTTATGGAATCACTTTACTAGAAAATATTACTTGCTGAGTTTATGATATGCTGAGACATGTTTCCTGCCCCCTAAAATCAGCAGTAGCACTACAATGAGTACGATCCTTCCACAGAATAATTACAGCTGTGACTCTATTCACTTTACCTTGCAAAGTGGAGAACTCTGGACAAATGTACATTATCAAGAACCACCTCTCAAAGCTCAGATACTGTGTTGAATAGCAAATGATGAAAAACCAGAAACACCCATATAATGTGGTAGACATTTTCTTCCAATTATTTAGTTGTAGTTTCACTTGAACCAACCTAAGTACAATGGGTGCTTGATTTGGACTTGGAAATCTTGGCTGATACGCAGAGACTGTCACCATGTCTTGGGAACAACAAGGAATCACATTGTTGACAGCTAAGCCTGATGAACTTATGGTAGGGCAGTTCTCAGCATGTTTGCATTTTTGATGTAATTTATCCCTCGAGTCCAGTAATTACATTCCTCAGCAGTTTTAAAGCAATTTAAATAAAAGCGAAACCAAGTTGTTGGAGGCATTATGGTTGGTTATGAAAATAAAATATATATTGAAATATAATAATACATATTGCTCAGTGCATTATATTCAATATCCATTGATTATGCTTCATATATAATTCTCAGATCATTTGCTTCCTTCTAACATCACTGTTCTGCCCTCTGGGCTGGTCTGTATCTTAAACAAAGCACTGAAACATCTTGCCGAATGGTATCCCTGCCTTCAGACTTATCCTGCTTCAGTGAATCTTTGCATCACTGCTTATGCAGCACATATTTCTTCTTAAGTTTTTGAAAATCTCATATGCAGTAGGACATTGCCATGCACGATTCTCGCCCATGCATGTCTCACCTTCGTGCCGTGGTGAGGTGGATCTTTCCAGCCTTCTCTCCTCCCCGTGGCCCCAGGTTCCAGGCATTGTAGGCTGCTCGTAGCTATGAAAACCCTCCAAATCCTTTCACAGTCTGGGTCCCAGTGCTGTTTCTTCGTGGAGTTTATTCCTTGCTTACTCCTCCTGATGAGTTTTTACTCTTCTTTTAAAATTCACCTTAAGCTTCACCGAGACCCTGAAGTCTTCTCTGTCTCATCCTCCCAGTTCCCAGCACTAATTTAGAGTAGTGGGGTCTCAACGTGCAGCCTCAGGTCAACATCATCTGTGCCACCTGGAACTTTCTAGGAATGCCTTTGTCCTGCCCCTTCCACCTATAGGGCAGGATAATGTGCAGATCAAAAACTCCGTGGCGGGGTGAGGGGTGAAGAAGCAGCAGTTTGTGTTTTAATAAGCCAAGTGATTTTGATCTCAGTACTTTAAAAACTGTTGTTTTAGCAAACGTATAGTCTTCTTTGGCTATTATTGTATTTTTTATTTGTAACACTCTTATCCTTGGTAAAATGTGAGTCCCTACCTGTAATTCTCTAAGGGTCAATTTTCATAGTATTTTTCTTTATATATGGGGGGCCATTTATCTGAAAATTCAACACATGTATATTCAGTAATTGTTCGGTGAGCGAATGAGATACGTTTCAAAAGTTCGTAGATGCCATTTATTCTCAGTTCTTTGGTTCTTTCTGACAAGGAACACATTTCCCTGGGTACAAACTCCATTAAGTGTCTTTCTACATGGAAAGGATGAAAGGCCGTTTTGTTTTATTTTTTTGTTTTTTTAAGAATAAGTCAAATAAAACTTTAATTCACTAAGCATATGTAAAAATAGTAAAATATGCAGAACTGGAAGAGCAATTACATTTTAAGCTTCTCCGGTGGACAACTAATTGGCCATAGAACAGGATGCCAGCTAATGAGAAATACAGTCATATTTTATAGAAGTCACATAGGTCATGTAATCATGGTGTGAGAAGGACCATCAGACTCGCATGTTTCCTCTTCATTTGGAGGATCCTGATCTAGACAGAAAAGAAGGGACTCGCACAAAGCCCCATGGTGGCTGCTGCAAATCCAAAGCTGGCCCGATCCATGGGTTCTCAGTCCAGGGGCCCATCCACTCTGCCACGTGGCTCTTGACAAGTCATGCATGTATCACATTTTTGTGAATTAAATCTTATTTGTAAAGGGAAAACTGTTTTTGCAAGTCAGCTACTCAATTTTGGCTTTCCCTGTGGTTTAGAAGAAAGAGCAAAGGGTTTGGATCCAAATCCAGATAAGCCTTAGTGTCAAATGTCAGGAATTTGGTTTATCTCCTGTGTCATCTTGCAGCAGGGTTTTAATTTTACTGTGCCTTAATATCTTTGTGAAAAAGAAAGTATAAGCCTATTCAGTGGGATTTTTTTTTAGTTTTTAATTTTTTAAATTGTATAGTATAACGTATGTACAAAGCAAAGAAATAAAAAAGCAATAGTTTTCAAAGCACTCTTCAACAAGTAGTTACAGGACAGATCCCGGAGTTTGTCATGGGCTGCCATGCACTCCTCTCAGATTTTTCCTTCTAACTGCTCCAGAATATAGAAGGCTAGAGGGCTTAAATATTTTTTTTATCATCACAATCGACTTTTTTCCTTCTTTTTTTGTGAAAAGCAACATATATACAAAAACACTATAAATGTCAAAGCACAGCACCACAATTAGTTGTAGAACACATGAAAGGCCATTTTGAGAGTGCTTTCTCACCCAGCTCAAGATTAAGACTTTCCTCCTCCCCCCCCTCCATTAAACATTACCAGATATTTTCAAAGTTTTGGTTTCTCCTCTCCAAGAATCCGGCAGCTAATGCACTGGTTCGTGGTAAATGAAAACTGAGCTCCAGTCCCATCTGTGGGGCTTCCTGGGTCGCTCCTGTTCTAATACCATGTTGAGAGCGGCCCACTGGGCACTGCAGGCCGTAGCCGCCTGCGCGGCCCAGCCTCGGGCCTGAGCGCCTTGCCCGTCCAGACCGCGCCCTTAGCCCATGGAGGCCGTGCCCTTGGCCCCTGCCTCCTAGCCATCAGCCATCACGGCCAATGGCAGGGTCTCAGGGAACTGAGAGCTAAAGAACCTCACAAGATGTTTGGGGTATCCGAGATAAGTTGCCAGATATTTATTTACATTTCAACGACAAATCTTGGCTTATTACCGTCCAAACTATTACTTACATTGTCAGAACTTAATATTCAGCAGCGTATCTTATTCTACAAAATGAGGTACATTTTGGATAATTGTTCATAGATTTTCCCTCACTTTAGGATCATTTACTCATGCTGAACTGTGAAATATTCCTGTTAACTGACCGAAACATTTTTCCCTCATTCACCACTTATCAGCTCCGACTTTGCCTGACTACGAAGGGATTGACGCCTCTCTCAATGAAACTGCCACCACCATAACTGTGTTGCTGAGGCCAGCACAAGCCAAAGGTGCACCCATCAGGTAAAGGGGGACAGCGGGTGACGGGGAAACAGCCAGGTGGAGAGACGTTGCCCCAGTTTCCTTAGCAGCAGTAGAGCAGTCTCTAAGAGACACTCGTTTGATAATTACTGCTAGGAAAGTTTTGGTTTTGTTTGTTTGTTTTTCATTTAGACAAAGCCTGCAGATAGAACCAGAAGTAACAGTTAAAATTCTAAGGGGATTTTTGAGATATTCATGCATGAAACTGTTCACCTCTCTGTGCTGTGTGATTTAAGATCGTTGCTCCTTTTTTTGCCTCCAGTACCATTTCATTTTACTTCCTCTGTTGGTGTCTGTGGTATATGAGCTTTGAAGATATTTGTCAGAAATAGGATGAGAAAATAAGTTCTGTCCAATACAGTAAATCAGTTATGAATAATTTCATATGAATGATTGAAAAATAGGAAATTTTGAGGAAATAAAAGGAGAATATTTATAATGAATGCAACCTATGTGACATTTTAATTTCTGAATTGTTCTTTATTGGAAATTGCATAGTAAATATTAAAATTTATTTTGCCATATCCTTGATCTTTCCAACATTAATCTGTGCCGTATTACCTAATATCCCTCATCTTGCAGGAAATTATGAACCATGGTTTTTTTTTAGGGATTGAATTAAATTACTCCAGTCATATTAATTTCTGCACATTTGTACAGAAATAGTTATCCAAAGCTTAAGTAAGTTTCCACTTGAAACTTGCAGATTTTGTGCATGATTTATTAAACATCTTGAGAAATATACAAAGCCACAGAAATCAGTGCAGGCATTTCATAAAAGAGTCATTTCAAGTTGTTTACATGTTCGTGAAAAAAGTGATTATTAATCTTTGTTCTATGTGTAAGATGAATATATTCAGCCTTATGAATACATATGGACCAATTAAATAATCCAGCATCACTGGATAGGACTAAGATTTGTCTTTTAATATTTTTTTTGTTTTGTTTAAATAGTAATAAAAGAACCAAAGTCTATGTAGAAGCACTCTTTTGAGTCCACCTGGCTAAAAGTCACGGGCACACACTGCAGGGAAGAGAGAGATGGCTGAGTGCACTTGTAATATAAACACTTGAAAAGAACCGGCTACTTGAAAATTCAAAGTAGGTGTGCATTGCTATTCATAAATCGGTGATCTGGGAGTGAATCTGATTGCTGAGCCAAAGAATAAAGGAAAACTCCTTCACTCAACATTTTTTTTCTATTCCCAAGTAATCAGGGTCATTCACACATTCCTGCCTGTGATAGAATTTGCTTTGTGAGTGTTCATTTCAGAAGCTGCTGCTTAAATGAACTGCCAGCGTATTTGCATTTACCTTTTATGCGTTGAATATTTCAGTGAATTCAGAATCCTTACATAAGTTGCAAGCATGGTGTATTATTATTGCATAATTGTGCTATGTAATATAATTTACACTAATTCCTTATTCATTTAATCAATTGATTCCAAAACTATTGACTGACCAGTTGTTATGTGCCGGCCACTGTGCCTGCTGGACATTGTAAATTAAAAGTGAAAGCGCCCACCATGGAGCACCGAAGTGTGCTGGTTTGTCATGAACTGTCTGAGGCACCTGCAACCCTGAAATCCTTTGCTTGTGGCTGGTGTTGACTGAGTTCAATTAGTGAATGTGTCAACAATCATCTTTTTCAACCCAAAATATTCCTTCTACTTTGTTCATTTTACATGTCATAGAATTTCTAATTACTGAGAATTCATAGAATCCAAACTAATGGTTGTGTACAAATAATTCCTGAATAATCATATATTTATCTTTCTCTGAACACAGAAATGCCCCTCTTTTGTATTTGTTGGAAATGCATTTGACCACTACTGGAATTGAGCCCAGAAGCTGAGAACTCCAAATTTTACAGCGTAGGGATCAGGATTCAACAAAACACTGCAACAAGAAATAATTTCATGATATATAAACAAAGGACATTTTTTAAAAGAAGGTTAAGCCCCTGAAGGAAACCTCCTTTCCAACTGGTATCCTGATGCCTTTTGGGGTGACGGGCCCACCTTGCTGGCTCACCTGTGGATGGAGCCCGGTGGCAGGACCAGATGCCCCAGGCAGGCGTTGGGGCGTGGATGAGAACTCCCTCCCTTGCTCGTCAGCTCCTCCAGGCACTGGGCCCTGTCTCCCTTCTCTGACCACTCCCTGCCTGAGTCTCCCCTCAGTCAATGAGGCTCATTTATCTTGTGGCTTCTCCTGCCCCATGTCCTAATTCCTTTGAAAATGAGGACCCCGCTTGATGTGACTAATTTCCCCAGCACTGAAGTCATGGCCTGCTGTCTCACACCTTGAAGTTCATCCCCATCCCTCCTGTCAGACGCACTGGAAACTAAATGACCCAGTGTCGTCTTTGTGTATGTCAGCCTTTCAGAGTCGCTTCTCCGCATAAGGCTTGTCGCAAGCATACTCTCTGCCCATCTTCCTCCCACTCCTAGAGGTCTGACCCTTTTTCCACCTCACTAGACCTCCCGAGAGCATCCATCTGGCTTTGTCTGCTGTTGCAGAGCTGGGTAGCTGGAACAGAAACCCATAGGAGGTGGTGTAGAAAGCACCCTCATTTGGGGTGAAGACATGTGGGTCATTGAATGACAGCAGTGCAGTGTGACAAGTGCAGTGATGGCAATTAGAAAACATGGGTTAAAGCTGAGTTTTGAAGGAGAGGTGAATGAGCTTGGCTAAGGCTGCTCTGGTAAGGCAGGGGAGGGAGCTGTGAAGAGAAGGGACAGCGGCCCTTCCATGCAAAGGGAGCCTCAGAACAAATGACTGATCATGGTGGGTTCCAAGACTGCAGGTGGTTCAGGTGTTCCCAGGGAGGGTGTGTGGGCAGAGGGGCGGCCTGAGGCTCAGAGAAGTGATGGGGCCAGCTGGGAGCGCAGGCCAGGCCCCCCGCACAGGTTTCCTGGGTGCCACGTGCCGGGCTCGCAGCGTGGGAAGGCATGGGTGGAGGACACCGGTGAGGGCAGAAAGTCACCTAAGGACTCAAGGTATTGTTGTTTTGAGGTGATTAAGTAACAATAGACATTTTTAGTATTGGCATGCAAAATCAGAAAAGACATTCCCTCTCTTTGGATTGAGGTGTTCCATTGTGTACATTGTCTATTTTACCGATTTTTACCAAGTTTCATCTCTAAGGATGAATGTGTTCACAGGACAGATAATACACACCACACCGAAAACTCTCCCTCTGAGTTCTGCATGTCAGCCTCACCACCTGCCTCGCCCCTCTGCTGTCTGTTATGATTTTCTCCGATGCTAATGTGAAATATGTGCAGTGTGGTCTTGGCAAGTATGCTTCTCTGACAAAATGCATTTTTGCTTTTATAATCATCCTGAAGGCTGAATGTTACTGCCTCATTTACCTAGACTTTTCCATCCCCTTACCAACTTCCCTGACCTCGCCTTAAGATTGACCCCTTGACAGTCATCACTGCGATTCAGACGAATATTTCCCACACTTAGAATCAGTTCTCTAGAATGGATAATTTCTTTTATTTTTTCTGAAAGATTTTATATTCTTCAAAAATGCTTTTCTTTGCTAACCTGATTAGATATAAATAATGCTTAGAATGTCTCATTTGTTAAAAGTTACCCAATGAAACTATTTTAAAGAATGAGAATAGCTACAGCAATATTGCAGACCATAGAGAACAATCCCTCTGTGGCTTGATTGATCATAAGCTGTAATAAATATCAGAACTACATGAATATAAATTTTATCTTAGCATTCTTCAAATTAAAGCACTAGCTATTTTACCTATTTTAAGCCATTCTAGAGTTATCGAATGTTTATTTTGTAGGTAAAATTTAATTTTGCATTTTGAAACATTTAATAACCATAAATTTTAGTTATTTAATTAGAATACAGTAATAAAATGCAGACAAAATTGCCATTTCTTCCACAGTTAATTTAGAAAAGGGAGTTGTCTGATGTTCCAAATATGGTGATAATATAACAAATACAGATTAAAATCTGGGGGCAGCTTTAAGTGAAATTCAGGCCGTGTGTGCCCAGGGTCTTCCCTTGTCACTGGCCACAGATACATGGGTGTTTTAAGCATGGGGCCTACTGCCTGCGCCCACCTACGGAATATTCCAGAAATGGAAGTAGATCCAGCAGTTGCCAGCATTGTGTAATTTCAGTCTTGACATAGAGTTTACTTGAATTCAAAAATAAAAATGCCTTTAAATTTAAGCAAAGATGGGAATAATCCTTTTGCCCAGTTTTATGGGCATAAAGGTCAGATGGTCCAAGTCAAGTCCACCATGTTATTTTGATTCTATTTTTATTCTGAGAATAAAATAAAATAATTCTCAGATGAGATGTTTTCTACTGGAGAGTTGGAGGAGGTGTGCCCACTCTGCTGTCTTATCTAGTTCTGTGGGAGTATGTAGAGGAGGTCACGGTAATCATTTCTACTTTTTCTTGGCAGTGGCCACGAACGATGATCCACCTGTGGATGACAAACCAAGCAATTACTTACACTCCTATTACAGAATCTTTGGAAGCAGCATGCCTTAGATAGTTCTCTCTAAGCTGATGTGCAGTGTTTTGTCTTAATTCAGTAATAATAAACATGAGTAAATATAATATAGGTAACTGTAATAGATTCCCTGCTTCTACCCTTGACACCCGAGAGTCCAGTAGCTGTATTGATCCTTCATAAATGTAAAATCTTAGCCTTCCACTGCTCATCCACCTGGCATTCCTCATCTCATTCACAACAACCTCAGCATCCTTACCGGGGCTGACAGTCCCTCCATACTCTGGCCCTGAGCTCCATCTTACCTTCCCCTCCTTTCGTCTGATGCCACTCATTCTGCTTCTACCACTTTGTTCCCATTGGGTTCCTTAATGCATCAAGCATCATCCAGACTCTTAGACGTTGAACACAAAGCACTGGGGCAGTTGTTCTAGTTTGCTAGCTGCTGGAATGCAATATACCAGAAACGGAATGGCTTTTAAAAAGGGGAATTTAATAAGTTGCTAGTTTTCAGTTTTAAGGCTGAGAAAATGTCCCAATTAAAACAAGTCTATAGGAATGTCCAATCTAAGGCATCCATGGAAAGATACCTTGGTTCAAGAAGGCCGATGAAGTTCAGGGTTTCTCTCTCAAACCCTCAAGTGAAAGGACACATGGTGGACACAGAGTTTCTCTCTCAACTGGAAAGGCACGTGGTGAACACAGTCAGGGTTTCTCTCTCAGCTGGAAGGGCATATGGCGAACACAGCATCATCTGCTAGCTTCTTCTCCTGGCTTCCTGTTTCATGAACCTCCCCGGGAGACTGGCTGGTGGACTCTGCTTCTCATGGCTATGTCGTTTTCTGCTCTCTCAGAAATCTCTCATTCTCCAAAATGTTTCCTCTTATATAGGACTTAAGAAACTAATCAAAACCCACCCAAATGGGCAGAGACATGCCTCTACCTAATCCATCTTAACAACCACTCTTGATTAAATCACATCTCCTGGGAGATGATCTAATTACAGTTTCAAGCATACAATACTGAATAGTGATTAGAAGAAATGGCTGCCTTTACAAAATGGGATTAGGATTAAAACATGGCTTTTCTAGGGTACATACATGATTTCAAACCAGCACAGCAGTTTAAAAACTATGTCCACACACTCTTTGATCCACTTTCATTGAAAGGTGGAACCTAATGCCCCTCTCCCATCCTTTGCTTGGATGGACTCAGGATTAGAATAAAGCAGGAGGGACAGTGTACCACTTTGGAGACAGGCCATAAGAAGGCGCTGAGTCTTCCACCGTGGTTGCTCCCCCTCTCAGGTCATTCACTTTGGGGGCAGCCAGTTGTCATAGCATCAGGACCCTCAGCCCTGCTGTCGAGACCACGTGAGGAGGAGCCAAGGCCTCTGGCCAGCAGCCACATGCGAGACTCTGGAGCTGAGAGAGTATCTGCTCTCTAATCCCAGTCCACCCTGTACATGTCTGCAGCCCAGCCAGGGGCTCGAGAAGCTAGAGCTGAGAGAGTATCTGCTCTCTAATCCCAGTCCACCCCGTATAGGTCTGCAGCCCAGCCAGTGGCTCGAGTGCAGCCTCTTGAGAAACCCTGAGCCACAACCATCTAACTAAGTGTCTCCCAAACTCCTGAACCACAGAAACTTTGAGATAATTGAGGTTCACTATTTTGAGCCATTTTGAGTTTTTGGGTAATTGGTTATACAGCAAGAACTAACTAGTGCAGGCACCAGCAGAGCACTTTCCTTCAGGTCTCTGCTCGAAGGGCACTGTTATTTCTCAAATTAGCACTCCCTGCTCCCCTCAGTCTCTATCCCTTTATCCTGCATTATTTTTATTTATTTACTTATTTAGAATTTGATTGTTTTTAAATTTTATTTCTATCTCCCCTCTAAAATTTTAACTTCACGAGAGAAGAGACTTTGACTACTATGTTTATGGTTGTAACCTTAGCACTTAAATAGTGAATGGCATATGGTAGGCTCTAAATAAATATGTGATGAATGAATGATTGGGCAATGGAGTTAAAAATATACACGGTAAAAAAATTAAAAAGTAAAGAAAAAATAGACATGATAGCTACTATCTACTTTGAGCTTATAATCAACTAAAGAAAAGAATATATAAATGAAAAATATTTATACCAATATAATATCAGATAGCATTTATAATGAGCCATGTTAATGATACAAGTATTAATATAAAAAACAATGGCTTTGGGGCCTTTCTAAATCCTAGAATTCCTGAAAGGTTCCCCTCTGGCTTTGGTCACAGTATCTGTGACATTGTGGTGGGTGTGGGGGGCTAAGGACTAGACTGGAGAAGCACCCCACGAGATTCCCCTGCACGTTATATCACTCATCCACTTCCACCCCAAGGCTTACTTCCCTTGGCTTCAGAAGGCAGAGTGATTACTGAGGAGTAAACCAGTCAAAGAAACCTTCATGGAAGAAGTGGGAAAGCTAGATAAACAAAAAGGAGGAATGCCTTGAGAGTATAGATGATGTGCCGAGGTAGCAGTTGTCATACCAGATTGAAATGGAGAACATATATCAGGAGGTAGGGAGAGCAAGAATGGAGATAGAAAGCAAGATGCGTGGTCAGATATTAATGCTGGAGTAAAGAATGTAGACTTTGTGTTACAAACAATGGGATGGCATCATACGGTTTTGACCAGGTGCAGGTTTAGAGAAGAGTTGTTAATGTGCAAAGTGGAGTTTTAGAAAAATATTGGCAGTTTTCAAAATGGTGCCCTTTTGGCTCTCCATGGAAAATTTACAGCACTCAGGACCATCAAAAAATACTGTTTGAAAGGATGGTTGGGTGGCTGCCTGGACTATACATAAAGGACAAACAGGAGGCAGGAAAGTAGATCAATAATATGAGCATAAAGTTATAAATATATCTTTCATGATGGGAGCAAAGGGAATGGAAGGAGCTGGTGTATTAAAAGGCCTTATGAAGGAAAAATTATGAAGGAAATAGAATTTGTTCAAATTAATGTCAGGATTTTTAGCTTCATTGATAGATGAACTAGAGAACTGGCTAGTGGGTTCAAAGAGTGAAGAGGTGGCAAAGCTACCATTTTTACTTTTTATAAACATAAGGAAATCATATTTTGTGTATTGAGGGGAATGCAATGGTGACCAGCGATGATTCTTAAACTTTTGCCCCATTTAGCATTCAGCATAGGCAATGGGGCAGTATAAGCAGTGGTGGCCGTGGGATCTTGTGATGTCTGTCATAAGAGAACTAAAAAACTAAAATAACTACATGCCAGTATGTAGTCAAATTATATTATAATGTGAAATGTAAATCATTTTTACTTTTTATAAACATAAGGAAATCATATTTTGTGTATTGAATGAATATGCATGATGCCAGTATATTGATTTAACTTCATTGTAGAAGTATTTTAATTGTCAGAGTATTATGCTCAAATGGTATTTAGTTCTAGTTAGAATTAAGTACAATTAGGTAATTAGACAACCACAAAGATTGGGGAAAAAAAACATGGGCCCATTTCATGTAATAAGCCAAATAACTTCTAACTTGATTTCTCATTTCTTAATTTCTGTCCTCTAATTTGTATTGATAAATGAGAAAGCAGCAGACTAAAAACATAAGAAAAGCAGATGGATGTGGTTAGGGATCAGCTTCTTTAGACAAATTGAACAGTGAAGGGAAAATAATGCTTACAAAAAGTGAATTTTATAGTTTTAAGTTTAGCCTTCCATCTCAAGTTAGATGTGCTCTCTCCCCATAGTGACTTTTGGTTACATTTAAAGCTACTTTTCATTTAAGCGTAAATACCTTTAAGGACTCACCATGATTATGGTTGATCTCTGTATGGATTACACACATTCCTTCTCAGTGTGCTTGAGGAGAGAGAGAAATAGATGAGCCAAGTGATATGTCTTGAAAGGAGCTGATTGAAGACTGAGCCCAGGTGATGACAGTAAAATGGCACTGGAGGATTTTGAGCAGCATCATTACATGGAAAGATGCTTTCCATATTGTCAGCATGCTGAAAGGACAGCATGCTCAGCGAGCTCTGCAAGGAGGGTGCAGTACAGCAGCCATGAGTGCACCCAAGATTTTAAACTGGGAAAGGGGATTTCTGAGAGCTCATATAGAAGAATGACAATACAATTTCAGCTTAGTTTGAGTATAAGGGCCAAAGGGAATATAAAAGATGATTTCCGATGACTCTGAAATTTACTTCTGGTTGATGGTTTCATTGATTTTTAATGTTTACCATGGATATTCACAGGCACATAAGCGGAGAATGTTTTAAAGAAAGTCAGTATTACTCAAGTTCAAACTTGAGGGAACCAAAATGTGTTCTAACAATACGAGGATCCTAGAGTGAAAAAAGCGAATATGAGATGGTCCTTGGTGCCTAGAACAGTGCCTTATGTAACTGTGGAATGTAAATGAGTGAATGCATGCAGAATCGTGGCCAAAGCTAGTTGGAGAAATTCCCATTTACTCAAATGGAGTTGGGAATGTTGGGGTGAATAAAAACACTTTCCCAGAGAAAGGAAAGAATACCTTGCTTCTGCCCTAACTAGACGAAAGCACCAACAGAAAAGGCAAAACCAATTCATTCATTCCACAAATACTCATTTAAATCCCCATTATCCTAATTCAGAACTGCATTTGAATATAAGATGTGATGATTCGTGTTTCAAATGATGGAGCTGAGCAGAGCTGGGGTTGAAAAATAGCCAGAAACTCAGCTGAGTTTGCCTCTCTGGAGACTTTTTCTTGAGAGAGTTCTAGCCGTATCTGTCTAGCTTTCTGCCTTATACCAGTTATTGCCCAGAGAACATTTTAGGACTTTAGGAAACCAATTTTCAGACCTCTTTCTGTATATTTAGTATAAAATATAGCAGGATGAAAATGAGGCTCATGGTTTAAGTTTTAGTGAAAGATAGGTCCTTTTGTTTTTACCTCAGTTTCTCAGTAGTAACCAAAATATAGCACCCTATTTCATCTATGGCTTTTCAAACACGTGGTAATGTATTATAGTAGTAATAAAGAAAAGATATAATATTGAAGTATATGGCAATAACAGTGTATTTTGTATATATCTACATACATAGAGAGAGAATTTTCTTGATTTATATTCTTTGAAAGCATCTCAAATTTGTAAAATTGATATAATCTCTGAACAGTTTTTTCTTTCCGGTAATTGGAAATAGTGTCCAATCTGAAAGTGCAAAGCAAGAGGTTGATTTTTTTTTTCTATTAAACCATATTCAAGTTCCTTTCCCAAGAGCACATCGCACCTTTTGTGCCTTCACTCCTATCCCGTGTTGGCAGTTTGCTTTGATTCCAAAAGATCTGGAAAGGCAAGCTGTCTTGACTTACATGAAGTATCCCGAATTTGTAATGTAGTATTTATGTCAATTTAATAGGAACTGGTTAAGATTGAATGTCCACTAGATTTTGTTTTTTGTTCTTTGATTTTTTCTGGAGCTAT
Organism: Myrmecophaga tridactyla; assembly: GCA_004026745.1. Taxonomy (NCBI): domain Eukaryota; kingdom Metazoa; phylum Chordata; class Mammalia; order Pilosa; family Myrmecophagidae; genus Myrmecophaga; species Myrmecophaga tridactyla. The sequence goes on from PVIY010005784.1 coordinate 43,484, forward strand.
TAATTAACAAATTTATTTTGTAAAGATTAGGTTGAATGATTAAAAAGGATGGGCAATTATCATTTTTTTTCCATTTGAGAAAGAATGAGTATGTATGAGTTTATGTGCATATGTACAGATACTCAAATGAAAGGCAAATGCGCAATATAAAAATATAAATGAGAAATAAAGAAGTAGGTTATCTTGATGTAGCCTTTGTTTGCTAGGATCTTCTTTCCACTTCCTCTCCAAGGGCTGTGCTTGTGTAGTTTCTGGATTTCAAAATTGACAAGGGCCTGCTCCATGGATGTTTCAGAAAGCAGTTATCCCATCAATAGCATTTCTAGAAGGTGAGGGGCCCAATTTGGCAGAGGTATAGAGAATGGTGCAGCACGCGTAATTTCAAATACAATAGCCTTCTCACAATAGCTTTCTCCTTAGCTGCTTGCTTGAATCTTAAGTTCTGACATTAACACAATCTCTGTCCTAGTTTCAGAGGTTACCAACCTACAGTTTTCTTGAGACTATATTAATGAAAAATTGGAACAAGTTAGTAGGAAGAAAAAGTCTTATAAAGCTTGCTTCTTTTAAAATATGAGTCTTTTGTTTGTAGGTATCACAGTTTATATTGTTAGAATTTAACACAAAATGCTAAACACTGAATTATAATAAATACAAGTTCAGCTATGCCCACCCTCACTTTTGTGTGCTGTTTCTCACTTCCCTCTTTCTTTCTTTCTATGGAAAGTCCCTTTTCTGCTGGGACCCATTGAAAAAGAATTGTTTGTCCTATACAGAAGGAGCCTATTTGCTTAGACACTTCACCTCACACAGCTTATTTCTATTCAGTTTATATAGAGTAGCACAAGATATTTTCTCATAATTTTAAGAAATTTAGAAATATTTCTTTGAAATTCATAGACAATTTAAATTTCCCAGGCTTATTTTATCCCCCAGAATTTCTTACAAGGAAATAAAGTGATTGGTATTCGAGTAGTATTACTATACCAGAAAAGGTGGAAATTATTATATTAGTGAATACAGAGTTTCATTTTACTATAAAGCTGCATTATTTTTTCCCTTTTCTCTCCCTTGTTAGATCATGGCAATTTTAGACAAGTTCTAAGACTTTTAAGAAAAGTGTTAGCAGGTTTGGGTCAGAGCTTTACTAGGCCAAAGGCCATCTGTTTCTGCAACGTGGAACATTTTATTATTAACTCTGGAAGCAGGAGGCGATCTATTTTGGTGGCGGGGACAGATTTCTGTCCATCTGTGCACGTTTCGCAGCGTGTCGCCTGTGCTTCGGCTGGGAGCGGGGTGGAGGCCATACAGGGTCAGGGGTGGCAGCCCGCGGGCGCGTCCCAGCGGGGGTGACAGCGGCAGCTGGGTGAGAGTTAGGGGGCTGCCCGGGCCGGTGACCCTTGGGGGGCAGGACGGGGGGGGGGGCTGCCGCCGCCACTTCCTCGGGACATGCAGCCCGAACCTTTAGCAGCTCACACGAGGAACGCCGTCTGCGTCTCGGGTTGGTGCCAGGCTCCTTATTAGGGCATCTTATTTCTCAACACGGTAAAACCGTGGGCCTCTGGCCATGCCTCTTCCTTTGCCAGGTAGACCGAGTGCGTGGACTTGGGGTGGGGGCAGCATGGACAGGAGATTGGGTTGGATCGCGAACTGGCCGGACCGCGCGCTGAGACGGGTCACAAGCACCCAGGGCGTGTGCGTGGGGGGGCAGCCCGTCCCTTTGCGGAAGGGCGCGCGGGCCCGACCCTTAGCGTGTCCCCTCCTTGTTCCCAAGCGCCTACCAGATCGTGGTGGAGGAGCTGCGGCCGCAGCGCGCGCGGCGCGAGGCGGGGCCCGTGGAGTGCTACCAGGTCCCCGTCACCTTCCAGGCGGCGCTGGGCGGCGCCGCGCCCTACTACTTCGCCGCCGAGCTGCCCCCCGCGAACCTGCCCGAGCCGGCGCCGTTCACCGTGGGCGACAACCGCACCTACCGCGGCTTCTGGAACCCGCCGCTGGCTCCGCGCAAGGGCTACAACATCTACTTCCAGGCCATGAGCAGCGTGGAGAAGGTGAGCGGCCGGGGGGCTGCCAGGACTCGGGGCGCCCCTCCGCAGACCCCCCTCGCGGCGGGGTGAGCTAGCCAGCACCCTTCCGGAACTCTCTACCGAGCAGCGTGCAGGGAGCTGGCCCCTAAAGCCGCTGGCCCTGCCCGGGGGCTTCTCCCTGTGCCATTTTGGGCGCAGTGTTTCTGAGGCTTGCGCAGGTGCCAGGTGAATGTGGTAGGGGACAGCACAACAGGGAGTTTGCGACCGCCGGGGATTCCGTTTTGACGAGGACAATACAGCAGAAGTCTAGAAATTACCCGGCCTGGCTTTGCATGCCTCATGCCGGTTCCTTTGAGAGATTTTCTTTCCTAAAATCCACTTCATTCCATTCCCTTGTTTATATTTTTATTTAGGTATATTTTGCAGAGAGGGGTCAAAAAGCAATGTTGAGAATTGGAACTTCCAGCAATCCAATCGAAAAACGACAATTTTACATACCTGTAGCTATAGAGGAAATTGCCGGGTTTGGGTAATTGAGTCCCGCAGGTGGCACGCATCAGTGGTGCTGTGAAATATTTGATGTACAAATGGATTGGTCCGTCCTATTATGCCTCAGCATAGTTTAATAGGAAGGCATGCAGATGAGACACCTGCAGTTCCCAAGGGGCCGTGGAGCCTGAGACTCACCTGGGCCTGTGTGGACAGCTTCCAGTGTGCGGCAGAGAAAATGCCCTGCCTGGTCTGAGACGTTCTCACAAGCCAGAAGCTGCTCATAGTGGAGGGTGACCCTTCCTTCTAGCCATTTCCATATAACTGCACATCTGGAGGAGTCAGCAATGGGCCCACTCCCCACCCCCACATCCCCCACCACAGGTACCACCTGGATGCTGCTAAAGAAATTATTCATCTGCTCTGGGTATAGAGTGGTTTGGGGGTAGAAAATACAGTTCTGTGTTTGGTTTTCATCTTTAGAAAGGTGAGAGATTCTAAATTAACTTTTGTTACTCAGTCTGTAGTATGAGAGGAGTATTAATGAATGCCTGTTACTTAAAAAGATTTTTTTCTGGCGCAGTTTCAAGGTTTTGATAGGAATTTTCTCTTCTAATTGCTAATACATTTACAGTGTGATAAAATCAAAGTACTGAATAACAATAAGATATTTTACAGTAATCCTGGCAAAGAGTCTTAAAATTGATGCGTTCCCACTAGCAGAGGTTGGCAATGCCAGCACAGCCCACAGCCATTGCTTTTAGGAAGCCCGACTCCCCGTAGACCTTTACCGGAATGTGAGAGAGTCTCCTGCAGCTTGCCATGAAGGCCTCAGGTCACAATTTAGTAAGGAAGTGCAAAATGTTATTTTAATTACTAATAAAATGTTTGATTATTTTGTTTAATTTTAAAATAGTAAATGCTAAAGAGAAAATCATAGACTTTTATGGTTTATCAACATAGAAAACAACTCAAGATGGAGTTATGAATACGTCTTTGAAAAAAATAGCCTTAGTTTTATTCACTGATTTTGACATTCTTTCCCCACCTGTTGTATGTTCACAGATACATACAACAGGCACTGAATGAACCAAAACCTGAAGGGATGGGTATGGGCCTGGAAGGGGTAGCATCAGCACGTGTTCCACTCCTGGCTGCTATGCCAGATCATTTAATAAAAAAGAAAAAGAGTAAGATCTGAAATAATTCTTTTCCTTTCCTACTCTGCTTCTGCTTCCATCTCATCTGTCAAGCAAAAGATGGAATGTAATATACGCTGAGAAATCTCTTTCCCCTAACACTTGAATTTAAAAATATTTTTAAAGATAAAAAAATTTTAAAGATAAATTACAGTACTACAACTACGATGCAATTTCTAACTACTCTCATTTAGCTGTTAGTCACGTAAGGATCCAAGTCTGAGTCTACAGATATGAGCTGAAAATGAAATTTATATTTGCATCTGATTTGTATTAGCTTTGCAAATACATTTTCTTTCTGATACCTCAGAAAGTACAATAAATGCACTCAGAAAGCTATACTGTCCTACTTGTCCCAGACAAGATAACCCTGTTCCATTACAAAGTAAAAAGAGATTCCAAAATCTTTGGAAAATACTGTGAAGTTTTGAAAGTCTTATTTTAGGTTTTGATTTTTTTTTTTTTATCTCTGAGAACATATGTAAAAAATAGTTTCCTAGTTCTAAAATTCTGTTGTTTATACTCCTATTTTATACCCCCTGTTTGATCTTCATAATAGCTATAAAGATCATGAAACATTCCTTGTGTCCTGACTATTTTCTTTCATTTTCATTCCAACAGGAAACTAAAACCCAGTGTGTACGAATTGCTACAAAAGGTAAGAGGTTGGGTTTTTTTTTAAACTCCATCCCCTCCTTTCTGATATGAAAGAGCTTTGTTCTTTGCTTCAAGGCTAATTAAATCGGCGTTTCTATTACAGTGTATTTGTAGTAGGGCCCTGTTAGACTGCTAGCCAAGTCTTCTGACTCACTTGGGTGTCTTTAGCAGGTAATGTGCTGCTGCTTTCCATCCTCTAAAACTTGGCTGGAAGAATTTTGTTATGAGAATAGGAAGGATTTAGAAAACCTTCGAAAGGCTTATTTTTATACTCTGAAAGTCATGTTCTACTGATCAACCAACGTATTCAGAGAAACTGAGCAATATCAGGTCAAAATAGCAAGTTGCTTGTTTACTTTCTGTAATAGTCAATCATAGAAATAGCCAAGTGGAACATGCATATGTAAGAGTATATTGGACCACTTCTCCTTCGGGATGACTGTTTGAAGATGGTTTGCATTTTATTTTATTTTATTTTTAATTCAGCTGGTGCCAAGAAATGAGATCTGTGATGACTAAGGGCCATGGAAATTCTTACAGACCCTACATTTTGGGTTTGGTTGCCTGATTTCTTTGAGAGAGAAAACACTTTCTTCTTCGAATGAGTATTTAGAGTTCAGAGTGGGGAAAGCCTCCTGTAGTCACTGTTTATAATTCTTCACTGAAGCATTGTTCATTTGTGCCAACAAGGAAAAGAAACCTACTTAGTATTTTCTAGCCAGAGAAACAAGGGAACGCTGCCCACATTCCAATGTGGACCTCCTCGGAGGGTTGCACTTTGTGTGGTTTGCTGCCCAAATTAGCATTAAACCCACATTCTCAAACAATGGTCAGTTTATTTGGGGTAAAACAAATGGCCATGTTCTGTATGTACTGGCATCTTTCCTTACATCATTTTTCTCCATCTTGTCATCAGTCTGCTCAATTAAGCATTTATGTTTAACTCTTGATTTATAAAAGCAATAATGAAAAACTGTTTTCCCTATGAGAATTAATCAAGAGTCTTCACAGAGAAGAAAATAATACATTTTTAAATTCAAATGTTAAGATTCCTCATGATAGTTAAAAGAAGAAAGCAGTCTAAGGTAACTCAGAAAAGTGAAAGAGAAAATATGTGGAGTTGCATATAATGTATAGACATTTATTTATTTTAAAATGTAGCTTCTGAATCAGGAATTAGAGTTGAAATTTTTAGAAGATAGTGGCTAATGGCGTACTTAGGTGTGTATCAGATCTTCTGTTCATTTTTAAATAGGCAGAAATGGAAAAAAATCTCAAATCGACCTCCAGGAAGCTCTTTAGTTGCAGTAAGGTCGCCATTTCTATAAGTGAGAAGTGATAACTATAAATGCTTCTTAATTATTCAGTCATTTGCTTTACCGTGAATTAAGTGCCTTTTTGTCTGTCTCTTCATACCAATAAAATTGCAAATAACAAGTTTCACATAATATTCAGACTGCAGGGGGCTTGAGGTCATAGAAATTGACCTTCCCATGTGACATAGAATCTTTGCCAGAAACTCAGAGTTAGGAGAAGAAAGGCCATGTGTGGTCCTCCTTTAATCGTCTAGCTGCACAGTGCTTCTAGATCTCAGGTTGGCAGTAGTGAGTGAAGGTCAGGACTCTGCACTCTGCCTGTCTGGGCTTACAACTAGTTCATTAGCTTTGGGCAAGTTATTTCACTCTGCATCCCCAAAATAACGATAGAGTGTCTACCTGTATCAGCCAGAGAAGCAGAACCAACAGGATATATGTTATATGGAATTGGCATAACTTGGGGGGGATCTGCCAAGTCCAAATTCCATAGGGTGGGCTAGAGGCTGGAAATTCTGGTAAGCATGCTACTTAAGTCTTAAGTCTGAATTCCTTAGGCTGGAAACTCAGAAAGTGGTAGGAGGTGAACTCGTCAGGCAGAAGTCCTTCTGATTCAGGAGCCCTGTTTTCACCCTTAAGATCTACAACTGATTGGTAAAACCCACCACAGATTTCACCACAAAGTCAATTGCAGGTGCTAATCTCATTTACAAATAAGACAACTAGGCCAGTGTTTGGCAAAAAACTGGATGCCATAACCTAGCCAGGCAGGCATATAAAATTAACCACAGCACTACCCTTTACTGTTTTTGTACGAATTAGAGGATATGTATATGGAATTCCGATGTGCAGCCAGTTTTGAGGATCACACATTAAGAAGAAACTAGAGGAAAGATTGGGGGAAGATGGTGAAGTAGGAAGCTCTGAGAATTGGTCCCTCGATCTGAAACAGACCACCAGCCAAAGCAAAGCAAATTTGCTAAGGCAGGAAAGGATGCATTCTGCCTTGCTTTGCTTGTTTGGATTAGCTCCTGAAATTCAAAAAAGCCATCTGTCCTATCACTAGCTGGATACAAACGTAAGGCACAGACAGTTCAGGGACTAAATTCCAGAGCAAACACATTAAAATATTAAAATCTACAGTGTGCAACAAAAGACCACAAGACAAATAATGAAATAGGGAAAGTTGGCCCATGTGAGGAACAAGGTAAACATTGAGAAACCACCCAAAACCGTCAACTAGACTTTGGACTTAACAGACAGACTCCTATATATGCATTTATAGGAGGCCCAGAAGGAGAAGAAAGTAAGAAGGGGCAGAACGAATATTCAAAGAAATAATGGCAAAGAAAACCTTTCCAAATTTAACGACAGACATGAATATTCACTTTAAAGGAGTCCCAGTGAAGCCCTAAACAAGATAAACTCAAAGAGAATTATGTTCAGACATGCAATAATCAGAATGTTCAAAGAGAAGGAAGCAGTTTCTGAAAGCTGCAAAAGAAAAGCAACAAGTTATATACAAGGGAATCCCAGTAAGATTAGGTGCTGGTTTCTCATCAGAAGAAATGGAGGCAAGAAGGCAGTGGTACAGAATAATTTAAAGTGCTGAAGAAAAATAATTGCTAACCGAGAATGTTGTATCTGGCCAGACTTTCTTTCAAAAATGAGGATGAGATTAAGATATTCCCAGATTAACAAAAGTTGAGAGAAGTCCAACCTGTCCTACAAGCAATGCTATAGAGAGCTTTTCAGACTGAAAGAAGGACAGTAGAGAGAGGAGGAAAGTGAGATAAAGGAATAAAGATCTCTAAGAGTGGTAACCATGTGGGTGATTATAAATGGCAGTAGTATCATAGTGTATTTTTTTACATCTTAATACTTACAGGTGTTGAAATGTGAATACATAGAAATGAATGATTGAATGAGCTGGAGTTCTCTAGAGAAACAGAATCAACTGGAAATAATCCATCAATATAAAATTTATTAGGGTGTCTCACAAAACTGTGGGAACGCGGAGTCCAAAATCTCTAGGACAGGCTGTGAAGCTGACAACTCCGATGGAGGGTCTGGACGAACTGCACAGGAGAGGCTTGCTGGCCAAAGCAGGAAGAAGAAACTGTCTCTTTTGAATCCTCCAAAGCCTTCCATTGATTAGATTAAATGTGACTCACTGCAGAAGACACGCCCCTTGGCTGATTACAAATGGAATCAGCTGTGGATGCAGCAGGCTCATGATTTAATTCTATGAAATATCCTCATAGCAACAGACAGGCCAGCCCTTGCCGGACCAGACAAACAGGTACCACCACCTGGCCAAGTTTACACATGAATCTGACTATGACAATGATAAATTGGTGATTTTGACATATGACATACAAAGATGATTTGTAAAAATTACAAAAAAAGTTGGATAATAGAAGAGTATACAGACAGTGTATGTGTAAGCTATTGAAGATAAATTGGTATCAAATAAAATACGATTTTTATAGATTTAAGATGTTAAATTTTGACACCATGATCACCAAAAAGATAATATTGGAACAATATATTCATAAATACGTGAAAACAGACTCAAAATGGTACAATATTAAAAAAGCCGATAAATATATTTGATTGTTAATAGGCATTAACAGATGGATTGTGAGTCAAAAGTGATATTATAATTACAGAGACAAAATAGCAAAATGGCAGAAGAAAATACTGCATTTTCAGTAGATAGTTTAAGTGTAAATAGATTGAACTCTCCTGTTGAAAGGGAGAGATTGGCAGAGTAGAGTAAAAAAAACCTAACTCTATGCTGTTTGCAAGAAACTCAACTTAAATTCAAGGACATTAGTAGGTTGGAAGTAAAACAAGGGAGTATCAGGTAAGTAGTAACCAAAAGAACTGAGGAAGCTATTGCAATGTCAAATAAAATAAACTTCAAGTAAAAAAACTGTTACAAGGGACAAAGGCAATGATCATATACTGATAAAGACATAACAATTATATATATATATATATATATATATATACCTAACAGCAGAGGCCCAAAGCAAATATTGGCACTATGAAGGGAGAAAAAAACAGTTCTATATTAATAGTTCGAGAAGGCAATGCACCCCTTTCAACAGTGGATAGAACATCTTGACAGCAGATCAATAAGGAAACAGAAGACTCAAACAATGCTCTAAGCCAGCGAGACCTAACAGACGTGTACAGGACACTTCACCCCTCAGCCGCGGAGCACACATGGCTCTGTGGTGCATCAGGATCACTCCAGGATAAGCCATATGCAAGGGAACAAAAACTCTCAATAAATTTGAAAATACTAAATTCATACAATGATTACACCACAATGGACTGCAGCTGGAAATTGATGACAGAATGAGAATTGGAAAATTCAAAAATATGTGGAAATTGAACAGCACACTCTTAAACAACCACTGAGTCCAAGAAGAAATCATGAGGAAAATTAGGAAATATATTGAGGGTAAATGAAAATGAATAGATGTCCTACAGAAATGTATGGCATGCAAAAAATGCAGATCTGAAAGGGGACTTAAAAGCCTGAATGCTTACATTAAAAGAGATCTCAAAGAAGTGTCCTACCGCAAAACTGGATCTAGAAAAAAAATCTAAGCCCAAAACAAGCGGAAGGAAGGAAATAAAAAGTAGAGTGGAGAAAAATGAATTAGAAAATGAAAAAAAAAAGATAATCAATAAAACCCAAACTAAAGGCTGGTTCTTTGAAAAGATCAATAAAATTGACAAACCATTAGCCAGATTGACAAAGAAAAAAGAGAGGGGATACAAAAAAAAAAATGAAAAGGAAGACATTACTTCTGACCCCGCTGAAATAAAAACAGGACTATAAAAGTGTACTATGAACAACTGTATCTCATCAGATAAAATAACGTAGATGAAACCTATATGAAATGCACAAATTCCTAGAAACACACAGACCATCTACACTGACCCAAGAAATAGATCTCAATGGACCAATAATTTGTGGAGATTGAATCAGCAGTTAAATACCTCACAACAAAGACAAGCCGAAGACCAGATAACTTCATGTGAATTCTGCCAAACATTCCAAGAAGAATTAATACTTATTCTGCTCAGACACTTCCAAAAAATTGAAGACGAGGAAATACTCCCTAGTTAAATCTAAAAGGCCAATATCACCTTCATATCAAATCCATATAGAGATACCACAAGAAAAGAAAACTGTAGACCAGTAGTATCTCTTATAAATACAGATGCAAAAATCCTCAAAAAAAGAAAAAAAACCATGCTAGTAAACTGAATCCAGTAGCACATCAGAAGATGTAAACATGGTGATCAAGTGAGATTTATCCCTGATATGTGAAGGACTCACCATAAGAAAATCAGTTGATGTAATATGTCATATTCACAGAATAAAGAGGGAAAAAATGACCATTTCAATTGATGCAGGCAAGGCATTTGACAAAATCCCAACACCTCTTCTTGATAAAAATACTTAGAAAGCTAGGAATAGAGGAAACATGATAATATAGGGAAAACCCACAGCTAATATCATACACAAAGTTGAAAGGCTGGAAACTTTCCTTCCAAGATCAGTAACAAGACATGTATTCTCACTGTCTCCCTGTTACTCAACATGGCACTAGAAGTTCTAGCACAAACAATTAGGCAAGAAAAAGAAATTAAAGGAATCTAAATTGGAAAGGAAGAAGTGAAGTTTTCCCTATTTCAAATGGCATGATCCCTCAGGAAATCCTGAAAAATCTGAGCAAAGTACAGGAACCAATAAATGTATTCAGAAAAGTAGTAGAATACAAGATCGATATGCAAAGATCAGTTTCTGTACCTTCATAATGAACAATTAGACTCAGCAGGCGGAATTCTTTCCTGCCATGCTGGAGACCTGAGTTCAATTCCCACTGCCTACCCATGCAAAAAAAAAAAAAAATACATATATATTTTTTGGAAGAATAAGTGACCCTGAATAGCCAATGCAATCTTGAAAAAAAATAATGAAGTTGGAGAACTCACACTTCCTGTTCTTAAAACTTATTACAGTGCCAGAGCAATCAAAACAACATGGTGCTGGTGCAAAGACAGATATAGACCAATGGATTAGAATTGAGAGTTCAGAAAACAGCCCTCGTGTCTGTGGCCAACTGATTTTTGACAAGCAGGCCAAGTATACTCAATTGAGAAAGAATAGTCTCTTAAGAAAATGGTGCTTAGAAAACTGGACGTCCACATACCAAAGAATGAAGATGGATCCCTACCTCACACTGTATATAAGCATCAACTCAAAATGGATCATATATCTAAATATAGGAATTATAAAGCTCTTAGAAAAAAATATGAGGAAGCATCTTCATGAACTTATATTAAGCAATACTTTCTTAGACTTTACACCAAAAGCACAAGCAACAAAAGATAAATTAGATGAGACCTCATCCAAATTACAAACTTTTGTGCATTCAAGGACTTTGTCATGACATTTAAATGATAACCTACTCAGTGGGAGAAAAATTTGGAAACCCCCTATGTGAAACAGGGTTAATATACAAAACATATAAAGAAATCCTCCAATTCAATAGTAAAAACAAACAAACAAAAAAACAATTTAAAAATGGACAAAAGTCTTGAATGGACTTTTCTCCAAAGAAAATGTACAAATGGTGAAAAAGCACATGAAAAGATGGTCAATGTCATTAGTCATTAGGGAAATGCAAATGAAAACAAGAGAGAGATTCCATTTCCAACCCAATAGAATGGCTACTGTGAAAAGAAAGAAGGAAAACTTCAAGTGTTGGAGAGAATGTGGAGAAATAGAGCACTCGTTCGTTACTGGAAATGTTGAATGGTTCAGCCACCAAGGAAGCCATTTTGATGGTTCCTCAGAAAGTCACGTAAAGAATTATTATATGACCCAGCTATCCTACCTCTAGGTATATACCCACAAAAATTGAAAGCAAAGGCTCAAATGGACATTTGCACACCGATGTTCATAGCAGCATTATTCACAGTGGCCAGAAGATGGAAGCAATCCATATCAACCAATGAATGGATAAACAGAATGTGGTATATACAAACAACAGAATGGAATATTCTTCAGTCATAAAAAAGAATGAAGTCCTGACATCATCTTGAGTGAGTTAAACTGGGCAGGCAAGGGTAACTATAGAATAAGCAAACTTGTGGAGTCAGAATTTTGTGTGTAAGTCACCAGGGAAGGGGCAGGGGTAGGAAATACAGGGTTAAGTCTTAAAATGTCGAGAGTTTCTATTTGGGATGATCGGGAGAGTTTTGGTAATTGTTGATGATAGTGGTAGCACAGCATTGTGAACCTAAAAGACAGCCCTGAATTATATATTTGAATGTGTTTAAAAGGGTACACTTTAGGTTGTATGTATATTAATAGAATAAAATTTTTCGAAAAACAAAGCCATAGAACTGTACAACACAAACTGGGACCCTTAATATTAAAACATGCAATATAGCTAGTAGTACAATAATAAGAGAAATAATCATATTCTCTTATCAATTGTAACAAATGTACCACACTAATGCAAGCTGTTAATTATAGGCTGGTATATGGGAATGCTGCACCTTACATATTACATCTCAATAAACCTACAATTTCTCTAATAAAATGTTTAAAAACAAGAATGTATGTGTGTGCATGCCTAGCATGTTGTAAGTACTACCTAAGGGTTAGCTGCTATTTTTATCATCATAATTATTATAGTCATTCTTCACATTACGTCAGAAGAACATAATCTGCGTTATAGTGTTACCAAAGAAATATGTATAAAAACAGAAAACTAAACTTTTATGGTAGAGCTCTCTAGGGAAGTCTGTCCAAGTATAATGTAATTCTTCTTATGAACAATCAGCATTTTTCCAAATATGAAAAAACACACTTATTAAGGTAACTTCAGCTTATCGCCTGACTATTTTTAAACTGACACCATGCAAGTGTGGTCAGCTTTGGTATGAAACTGCTCAGTAGGGAAATACGTGGTCTTCTGGTAGCGTGTTTCAGACATCGTGGCCATCTTTTCAGAAATACCACTTTTAAGGAAGATGCGTTCTGAGCACATACTTAACGGCCAAAATGGCATAACCATATTGCCTGGGAAAGGCGAGGCGAGGTCCTTCTGGGGATGAGAAAGTTTATGTCTCACAGGTGTATACATGGGCAAAACTCCATTAAGGTGTGTAGTCAGGATTTCCACACATCCCTGTTATGTGTGAATGTCAGCAGGTGGCTAGGCAAGTTATTTCTCAGTTAAAAACCAGGGTGTGGGGGCACGGGTGGTTCAGTGGTAGAATGCTCGCCTTCCATGCCGGAGACCTGGGGCCGAATGGAGAGTCCGCAAAGCCCCTTTCTCCCTCCTGCATCACTTACTTGGGCAGGTTTTATATTCCACTGTCCGTGCACCCTTTCCCCAAGACCCAACACCACGGCCTCCCCTCTGTGGGTGGAGAGCTGGGGCCTGTCCCTCCCGACCCCCTCGCTGGTTGGGGCAGCCGCACTGTCCAGGCCTTCTGGAAGCCTGTTCCCGTCTGGACGGCAGTGGCTGTGGCCCTGGGCCATGCTCATTTTCTGGTCAGCCGCTGTTGCCTAGTGTGTTGCTTTCTTGCATTTTTTAATGAAAAATGAATATTCAGCCAAGTTTGCATCATAATTCTATTTTTGAAGAAGTGAACCCGTCTTAAACATCATTATGTCCCAGGGACAAGTCCAGGACCAGACTCACACTAAGGACAATTAATATTTGTTGAATTGGTAACTGAAATTAAATTTAAGGTAAATCCTCCAGCTTATTTATTATTTAATCAAAGTAGTCGTGTCTGCAGTTCTGGAAGGTAACCGTGCACATTACACTGAGGGTAAATCTAGGTGTATGAAAGGATCGTTTCACTCAGTTTTGAAACTAACGTGATTCTCAGCCTCGTGACTTTGGTATAGAACTAGAGTTGTGTTTCTACTTTGTTTCTTTAAGTGTACATTTATGCTGTGATTTATATTTTAACTTCTAATATGGAAAACTTTTTCCTAAAGCTAAGATTCTATGTTGGTTATAATTAGAACAGTTCTTAAACTAATGCGACTTAAATTTGTCCTATCTCCATATGGGTTTAATTCAAATGAGTATTATTCTGATGAATTATATGACAGTCTACCAGTCTCATATTCAGTTAAAAACACTAATTGTTAGGACAAATACAAACAGTTTAGCTAAAATTCCTTCTTCAGCTCAATCACTGCTTTTCTTACGATTATATTCTATAGCTGCTTTGCTCTCCTGGAACTCATACTTAAGTGTGAATGGCCTTTTCTAGTGGTTTAATAGAACTTAAAAGTATGATGTGTGATTGCAGAGAGTGAAAGGAAATCTATTTATTACCTTTTACTACTTAGACCTTGGATGTAGGTCATTACTATAAGAGATTAAAAGTATGTTTTATGTCATGAGAATGAACATAACAGTTCAAGTGGTACAGGAATGTATCATGATTCGCTAATGAGAAGCTTTTTAACTCCATTAGTGACTGTAGTTAAATTTTTCAATCAAAGTAAATATAAGAAATCCAAACGTTCTTTACTATTTCCCAATATAAAACTGGAACTCAAAATTAAAAAGAGGTATCGTTCTTGCTATTTGCAACATACACCTTTCCTGACATTCTAAATTATCTTTTAAGTTAATTCCAGTTCTCCCATAACTACTACATGCCTGGAATATCCTGTGTCTGGTTAGTTTGTTCACCTGATTCACCCCAAAATGGACACTAGACCCTCCCTTTCTGTACCAATTGTTAATATAAATAGACTTTTTCAGAGAAGTATCCTAGTCACTGAAACAGAAAAGATGAGAGTAAGGACTGTCAGCGGTTCATACTCAGCTCTTTTCATCCCAGCCCCAAACTACCTGACAGCTAAATCTTTCTCTGCTTTAAAATTAGGCCCTTTATTTTTGTTTGCATATGGAGCATTACTATTCTCTTTCTGAGAGAATGATTCTAACTGGTATGCTAAGAGGTAGGGAGAAATAGGAAAATTTGAGCTACCTTTTCATATTTTAAACAGCAAATGTATCAGGAAAGTAAAGCCTTGGGACCTCTTGTTTTTTCCTTTCTACTGTTAGTCAGATATGGACTTGGCAGTTAATGACTGAGGCTGGTTTTGTTAATCAGCATTTCAATAATACCTGTAAACTTCTACTTCCTTGGCATAAATGACTGAAGACAATACATGTTTGCGTTTATGGAAATTAAATTGTTTGGTGAGATGGGATTACCTGTGATGAGATTACCTGGGGCCAGCTCTTGGTGAGCGCCTGTTGGAAGTGCCTTGTTTACGGCCAAGTCTGCAGGAGAGCAGGGATCTCACCCGTGCCCGGACAGATCAAATGGTCTCTGTTAGCTGTGGAAAGGGCAGAATGCGTTACTTAAAGTATTGAGATATAATTGGAGGATACTGGAAAAAAAACAATAAATTGGTATAATTCAAAAGAATCAATTGACAATCTACTACAGAAAAGACTTAAGTGGCTCATTATACAATTAATATTCAAAGATCATAGTTTAGCAGCTGCAAAAATATATAAAAATAAAAAACAATATTTTCAAAATATTAGAATGTATAGTGCATCTTTAGAATCACAGTAGGAATAAGTCCAATGAGAGATAGATAAAACCTCTACACTGAAAACTACAGAACATTATCGAAAGTAATTACAGAAGACGTAAAGAAATGGAAGGACACACCATGTTCATGCATCAGAAAAGGCAGTATTAGTAAGATATCCCTTCTCCCCATATTAATACATAGATTCAAGCACTCAGAACCCCAATTTCTTTTTAAAAATTGGCCAAGGGTCCTTACGCTGGGTCTACTTCCATGCGAATGTGTTAAGCCTGAAAATATGTTTTTCTGGGGTACATAGCTTCAAACCACCATACATCCTTTCAAGAAAAAAATTGCTCCTTTAGTCACTTGCCTTTGGATTGTGCACCTGAATATACCTTGAGTCATTATTACATCCTTGTGGAATTACAAAGCAATTATGTTTATCCATCACCCACTCATATTTTTACCCAATAAATGTGCAACTCAGGTTTTCAAACCTGAATTTTCCCTGCAGAATAGGTAATAACAGGTGCTTGAGGACCTAATTTAGGCATGGAAATTTTTTAAAAAAGAAAGAATGAACTAAGTCATGAAAATAAATGATAATATGTAGCTTGTGAATTGTGGTGATAATTAGAAATAGCTTTGAACAGAAGATTAAGGAAGGGTCAAAATAATAAACCTTCAGGGTACTCTGCCTCTGTGTAGAAATTGACCTTCACCCCTCTTGTTGAATACTCATTGCCCAGATTAGCTAAGCACTGCATTAAGGCTGGGAAGTGATACAAATTGGAGGAGAGAGAGAGGGAAAAAAATAGGGGATGCTTAACAGGGGCACCTGCAGACCATTCCAAAACCATTATCTTATGCTTGGGAAAGCTGCAATATAATGAGTGCTGATGTATTAGAAGAAAAAGACAAGGCCACTTCACCTGTCTTGCCTTATTTCAAGACTAATGACAGGATAAAAAGGCATATCTCTTGAGTAAAGGACTCTGCCAGTAAAGGAGCCAAAAGAGTTTAGGGAAAATATTCAGGCAGTAGAAATGGCAAGTAAAAAGAAGACCTTGAGAGGTGAAAAAGACAAGAGATGGAAATATATACATGCTGAAGAAACTGATAAATAATTTGGTAATCCTAAATAAGTGAATGGTTTAAGCCTAACAAAAAAAAATATATCAAAATCCCCACCTCGTACTCAAGATTTAAAACAAATATAAATTATGAAAGTGAAGCTGAATCACATAGGGTTGATTTATTGGTGTATATTAGCTGTAGATCATTTTTAGTTCAAAGTATTCCTTTTTATTTTTTGTTACTGTTTTAACATATTCAGTCTTTCTCATCCTTTGATGAGTCCTTTGTGTGTTCTCTGGGGATCTTGGCTTTAAAAAGTGGATTCTGTTGTCGTTTGCCAACATAAACTATGTAACTATTCTATGCACTAAAGATAATGATCAATTTGGACTTTTTAAATGAAATCGTTTCTTAAAATTGAAAGTTCCATAAATTTCCAAATATATGGGAAGATTAAAATATACATAAGACGGTTTTCTGCTTTCATGTTTAAAGTTATTTATGTCATTGCCCATTAAAATCACGTCACTCAAGGATTTAATTTAGAGGAACATTGTAAATGTCATACAGTCTAAACAGTGCCTTTTAGAACCATGAAAATCTAGGTTCAGTCAAGTTAAGTGTCTGTTTAAAATGTCACTTTGTATCCTTGCAGCTGTGTCAAAGCCAGCATTCTAAGCCAGGCCTCCTGAGTCCTAGTTCATGTTTCGTTCTTCCTTTTCCTGCTGAATTTCTCCATGTGCATGGCTCTGTGGTGGTCGGATAGGAACTCTAACAGGAGTGACCCCTGTCCTCTAGGAGTGTTTACACTTTTAAATAGTGTGACATTTAAATAAAATGTGATACAAAATGTACAGTGTCCAAAAGGAGGCAGAGTTGCTGGGAGCTCCTGGGTGTGCAGTGAAGGTGTCCTAATGCAAGCAGCGTGAGCTTAGATTCAGACGGAAGTCCTAGGGTCAGCTCTGCCTCTCCACTTACTAGCTGCTGGGCCTTAGGTTCCCTAACCTCCCTGTGCTTAAGCGTGCTTATATGTGAAATGGAAATGTGGTTGAAAACAGTTAATTTTCAGGATTGATATAAGGACCAGAAGTAACATTTAACTTTCTAGTAAAGTACCTCGTACATGGGACATTTTCAATGAATAGTACCTATTTAACTATTGTTGCTGTTATTATTATTATTAATATTATTCATAATTAACTGTGATTGGGAAGCTAAGAGAAGGATTTTACTCTGGAGGCAATATTTAAATCGCACTTTTAAAGATGGACTTTATTTTGACAGTTGTAAATGAAAGAGAAAGCAATTCAAGGTAGAAGTAATTAGGTAGAACCAAAGCTATATGGTTGAAAAGTGCATCTAAAAGATAATATTCTTTAGAGGAAGAAAAGCTAGAAAGTTTATGTCCCCTTTTATAGGGGCTTGGGTTTAGACTGCATTGCCAAGATGATAGCAAATGACCGAAGGCTTTAGAAGAGAGGGGTGACCTAGGGCCAGCTGGAGGTAACAGCTTGGGGGAAAATAGCCACTTATCAGCATATACCTTAGAGTGACACCGAAAGACATTAGAGGTAAAGGAACTAGTGAAAACCCAAGGGCAGCTCTTCTTCCCCTTGTCCAGCCTGTCCCCTTCCTTCATCTCCTGCACAATCCCTGCTTGAGCCCAGGGTGGAGCCGAGCAGAGTGGAGGTCCGTGCCCATGGGG
Organism: Myrmecophaga tridactyla; assembly: GCA_004026745.1. Taxonomy (NCBI): domain Eukaryota; kingdom Metazoa; phylum Chordata; class Mammalia; order Pilosa; family Myrmecophagidae; genus Myrmecophaga; species Myrmecophaga tridactyla. The sequence continues at coordinate 61,573 of PVIY010005784.1, forward strand.
TGGAGCGGGGAGGGCCTGGGCTGGTGCGTGGGGCATCGCGTGGGCAGCCTGGCATGGGCGTCCGGAGCAGAGAGGTTCACAGGCATCAGTGCGGGGCAGGGGGTGGCACGGTAGGAAGTCAGAGCCTTAGCAGGAGGGGAGTGTGTCCACATGTGGCCACGGACCACTGGGGGATTGAAGCTCCAGTGGGGAGCAGAGAATCCGTTCAGGGAATAGCTGGCGTGGGGAGGCAGAACCCAAGCACGGGGGCTGGGGTGGGACGCCTGCTGCCGGCTGGCGGGGTCCAGCGGGGGACGGTCCACGCAGGTGTCAGTCAGGCCAGGCCAGGTGGGCTTCTGCGTGGGTGCTGGCAGGTGCGGGGTGCCTGGGCCTGAGCAGCGTAAGGAGGGCAGCCACCTGGGAGCAGGTGACAGCAGAGATTACTTGACCAACAGGTTTAAGAGTCAAAGGAAATGAGAGCCACGTTTCTGGATGTCAGGGAATGGGGTGACAGATTTGGAAAGGGAAAACATTAGACTGAATCTTAAGGTGCTGAATTAGAATTGGAAGCTTTGGTGTGAAGTCATGGTTTTCAGAGACAGAGAGATGAATAGGTATAGAAATAAACAGATACAAGTGTGGTTTGTGTGTGTGTGTTTGCACGCATGTGCACATCCCACAGCTTGGCTCACTGACAGGTGCTGGATGCAGCGGCACCCAAACAGCAGCACACCCCTAAAATCCAGATCATTTTCTGAATATTAGCATCCAACAAAAGGAGCTGAGGCTGCTTGGAGAAATAGCTGATTGCAGGGCTGTGACAAGTACAAGTGCAAACTGAAACATCCTCTTCTGCCAGAAAATGAGTGCTCAAGAAGATGATGAGACCTACCAAGGACAACACAGATGCCAGCTGGAGGAGGCTCCACTGGCTGAGTCGAGGTCAACCTGAGCATCAGAATAAATGCTACTAATGGATCATGATTCTGAATAAAATACGTAACTGTACCCTTACAGATAGAAATAAATATGAATAGAAAGATGGATGAAAGGCAGGATATTTACATAGTTTCAAAGCATATCCCCACAAAAACTTAACTAATTACAAAGAAGAAAAGAGTAACTGAACGATGGAAAAACCCGGCAGATACTTGAATCAAGCAATCAAAATGGCCACATCAGTGTAGGGACGTCTGAGGCGTAAACCATGGGGGGTGCGCGGAGAAGGACACAGCCTCCCTCGTGATCATCCTGCCTGAGATGCACAACTTAGTCTGATCACGAGGAAACAGCAGACAATCCAAATAGAGGGCATTCCACAACATCCGTGGCCTGTTGATCTTCGAAAGCTTGTGTCAGCAGCGGAAGGAAGCCTGAAGCATTGGTGCAGCCAAGGAGAGGAAAGAGACATGGCAGCTAAATGACACGTGGTTCTAATTGTGATGTAAAGTCTACGTAAGAGGTCTCGCAAACCGTGAGCAGGCTCTGAAGTTTAGATGGCAGTAATGTTAGCAGTGTAGTTTTTGTGGTTTTGCTGGTGCTGCTGTGCTCTACGGGAGGATGTCCTTGCAGGCGGGAAAACACACAAGTGTCGTGGGTGATGATGGAAGCATCAGATGAGCAACGTGCTCTCAGATGGTTATGTGGAAGAAATTGTGTATTGTATGTGTGTATGTCCTGTTTAAGTTGGTGATTTTTTTTTCAAAATAAAATGTAAAACTGTTTTAACACTAAAATAGGTAAAAGGAGAATAAACTATGAATTAGGGCATGAGAACAAGGATATCAGGGCATAATGGAGAAAGAATTAGCATGTGTTGATGTCTCCTGGGGTAAGGAGGCTGAAGACTTGACTGGGACACTGAGCTTCTCCCGAGCTTCTCCCTGGCTGGGATGCCGAGCTTCTCCCTCAGCTTCTCCCTGGCTGGCACGCTGAACCTCTGAGCTGGCTGTACTGGGTTGATGAGGTTTCAAGTCACAGAGATAGAAAAGACAAGAAATAGAGACTCACATTTAAAAAAATAATAATTTCATTTTGGAAATGCCGAGTATTGGGTACCAGAAAATAGCTAAGAGGATTGGACTTAAAGACAATTGGGGAAGAGCAGGAATTAACATTTGGAGAGTTTCTGGCACTAAAGAATTTGCAGATAGAGTCCAGAGTTAAAGTTTGGGAGTGATAGAAACTCTAAAAGAAGATATTATAGAAAGATAGGAAGAGTTCTTTGGTGGTATCTACACTGAGAAAGTGGGAGAAGGAAAAAGAGGTAGAGAAGTAGCTAGAATACAGGAGACCAGACTGAAAGGTGCATAAGCAGTAGTGGACCTCATCACAAAACCAAGGAAGAAAGATATTTTAGGAAGAGAATTGGGAGCGTAATAATAGATTTTAAGTACTGTAGCGAGTTCAAAGACGGTAGAATTAGGAAGAGAGAACTGACTTTGGGAATGAACATGCCATGGTTGGGTTTTGGGAGGAACATTCAGTTGAATCATTTGGCCTGAAGTTAGTAATAGATGCAAGACCACAAGGTGTTGTGGAGTGAATAGGAGCTGAGAAGATGCAGGCAGTGAGGTAGAGTATTCTGTCTCAAAGTTTGTAACTGATAGGAAGGCGATTATTAGAACGTTAAATTAAGGAATGAATTATTAAGAATGGTGGAGACTTATGCGTATTTGTTGACTAAAGGAAAGATACCAGTGGAGCCAAAAGTATTGAGGACATATAAGAGAGTACAAGTTCTGAGATAAAGTAGGTAGTGATAGGATTGAACAAAAGGAGAAATAAGTATTTTAAAACAATAGAGAATATTTGACCATTTAGGTCAGAAGGTGAAGGATCTCCAGCAGGAAAAATTTGAGAAGAAGAATCTAATTAGATGTATCATCTTAACATATTAGATGTGGTCCCATGCAGTAAGTAAAAGATTCAGAATGTACCAAAGATCATCAGAAAAGGCAGACGGGGAGTGTGAAAATTCTTGTGGAAAATGCAAAAGAATTTGAAATCCAAGAACAATTAACAGATGTATTAGAATTGCATGATCATTTTGAAATTTTTTTCACATGGGTGAATTGTAAAAAATTTCCTGTGTCTTAGATTATGTGTTCCCTCCCTTAGAATTTATACCTGACAGCAGCCAACACATTTGTATATGTGAATTAAATAATCCACATCATAAGGTTTGATATAAGTGGTATGAATGCAATATAATGAGACAAATGAAAAGGTGTTTGGGGAGTTATGTTCATTGCAGCCAAGATCTCGTCCTCGTTTTTAGGTAGGAAATCATTGGGAAAATACACATCAGAAACAGAGAGCAAGGGTTATCTAGGCGGTGCTGGAGGGCAGGAGGGCATTTATAGAATAGCATGTCCCAAATAGAAGGGTTGTGGCCACAGGAAGGGAATGTCATCAGCTGTGTCTTTGTAAAGCACAGAGGAACGTAAGTCTCAGAAAAGGGGCCTCGTGGTCCCTCGAGAGTAGGACCAACACTGGAAGGTCACTCGTCCAGCAAGCAGGGAGCCCTCGGCAGCTGAGACTCCACATGCTTAGCCCAGGTCCCTCTAGCCACAGCAGACAGAAGGCTGTGCTTTAGGTCATACGATGTGGCTTTGGTCCCTGTCTTTTTACATAGGATTCATGGCAGTGCTTTAATTCAATTCACACTCACACAAGTAATTTGCAAATTAGCTCAAAATCTTCTGCTGTGGTGCCATAAAGAATTTATACTGTGATCATTTTATCGTCTTCTTAAAGAAATTATTTCATTGACTACATACTATTATGGTTAAACATACTGATTCATGCAAATATTACTATTTCATAGTAATATTATGTTATGATAACATTTACTCAAAGGATTTTCAAAAATATCTCTCTGGAAATATCTTTATCCAAATTAAACTAGCAAGATGCATTTAAATTGAATTTTTATTTTAACTTACTCAATAATAGTATATTTATTAAGTCATTTAAAATCATCTCAGTTTTCTCATGGACCATGTACTCATTTACATAAAATTATTCTTAAAGAAAAACAAGTAAGCAGTGATAAGGAATCAAGATATTGAATAATTCGCTAGAATAAGACCAAGAAATAAAACCAACAGCATGTAAAATTGAAAGTATTACAATCTGTTGATGTCAGTAGCTTATTGTTCGAAACTATTTTGGTTGTGCCCAATTTCTCTTTCCTATGTGAATTTCCATTGGCCATTGTCTTTTTTTTTTTTTAAGAATAAAACTGATTCGTTAGGATTTAATTTTGGTGGAGGTTTCTATGTTGGTGAAATCTGTCCATTTTCAAAAAACAGATGTCTTCCATTTACATTGATAAAAGTTATCAAATGCAATGGAAGAGGAAAAACGTTTGTAATCTATGTAAATTTAAGTGAACATGGAATTTAAGATGAGAGTTTTTTTTAAAAAAGTTAATGAAATATGGCCATGTTTTATATTAGCCTGACAAACATTTGGAACAAATGGATTTCGTTCCAAAAAATCCATTTGAAATTCGCTTGCTTTGGCAGATACATTTGCTCACTTACCCATCAGTCATTCCTAAACTTTTTATTGGACATCAGCATTCCAGACATTCATTTTAAAAGTATTTATTTAGTGCTTATTATATTCCAGGCACTGTTCTAGGCCCTGGGTAGAGCAGTGACTGGCAGACCAAAAGTCTTGTCCAGCCGAAACTTAAATTCCAGGGGAGGGGGTGGGTACGGTGTCTCAATGGCAGAGTTCTCACCTGCCATGCCAGAGACCTGGGTTCGATTCCTGGTGCCTGCCCATAGGAAAAATAAAAAATTCCAGTGGAGGAAAGCAGACTAGACACAAATACATTTGTGGTATATCAAATGGTGGAAAAATAAAGCAGTAGCAAGGCATAGGGAATACTGGGGTATATCTATTTTATCTCCAGTTATCAAAAAAGACTCATTGGTGAGGCGGTGTTGGAGCAGAAACTTGAAGGAAGTAAGGGAGTTCACTTGTCCTGGAGGAGAATTCATTCTTAGCTGCTTGGGGAGGTGAGTGCAGACGTAGAGAGATGAATGGGTTTGATCTAAATCAGTGCTTCTCAAACTTTAACTCTAGTGAGAATCACCTGCACAGCTCATTCAAGCAGATTGCTGGATCTCACCTGCAGAGATTCTGAATGAGTAGGTCTGGGGAGGGACCTGAGAATTTGCATTTCGAACAAGTTTTTTTTTATGCTGATGCTGCTGGTCAGTGGCCACACTTGAGAACCACTGGTCTAAACCATTTCCCTCCACCTCTGCCAGTGATTGGTTTAGGAGCAGTATAATATAATCCATTTTTGGCCAGTGAGATCTAAGGATAAGTGTTTTGTTAGGTTTTTTAGGAAATCTTTTCATTCCTGATTTATATTATGGGTAGCAAGGACATTCGCCTACCTATCCTTCTTAAAAAAAAAAAAACTAGTTAAAAGAAGAAATGTAGTTCTATCCAAACAATAAAGTTTGGTTTCAAGAAAAATGTTTTATACTGCTTCAGTTTCAAAATTTAAATTAATTAAGGTTAAATAAAAATAGAAATTCAGTTCCTTGTTGTTTTAGTTTGTTAATGCTCCTGGAAATGCAATATACCAGAAATGGATTGCTCTTTTTTTTTTAATTAGTAGTTTTTTTTCTTTTTTGTGAAAAATAAAATATATATTAAAAAAACAATAAATTTCAAAGCACATCACAAAGTTAATTGTAGGACAGATTTCAGAGTTTGGTATGGGTTAAAATTCCACAATTTTAGGATTTTACTTCTAGCTGCTCTGAGATACTGAAGACTAAAAGAAACATCAATATAATAATTCAGCAGTCATACTCTTTTGTTAAACCCAACCTTCTCTGTATGACTCCACCATCACCTTTCATCTTTCTCCTGCTTTTTAGGGGTGTTTGGCCTATGTCCATTCTAGCATGGCAAACATTTTCACGTTTGATGTGGCTGTTGGTAATATGGGCTAGGGGAATGGAACTAGGTGATGCTCTGGAGAGGCTGGCCCCTCTGCATTTCAGAACTTATCTGGTCTGGGTTGGCTTTTATAAAGGGAATTAATATATTAAGTTACAGTTCACAGTTCTAAGGCTATAAAAAAAATCTCCAAACTAAAGCATCCAGAGAAAGATACCTTGACTCAACAAAGGCCAATCTAGGAAGGCACATGGCTGGTGTCCACTGATCCGTTGGCTTCTGGTTTCAAACAGCTTCTGGTTTCAAACAGCAGCGTTTTCTTTCTGCATCTGAAAACATCTCTGTCTGTGTTGGCTTTGAAGATTTTTTCAAAATGGTTCTCTCTCAAAGCACTCCAGTAAGTGGATTAAGACTCACCTTGAATGGGTGGAGACACATCTCCATGGAAACCACCTAATCAAAAGGTCCCAGCCACAATTGGGTGGGCCATGTCTCCATGGAAACAACTTAATCAAAAAAGATCCCACCCTGTAGTATTAAACAGGATTAAAGAAAATGGTTTTTCTGGGGTACCACCAGCCTCTAACCAGCACACACGGTCACACTAGTCACATTTCATGTGCTCAGTAGCCATGTGCGGCTGGTGCTACTGTATTACACACTGCAGGTTCAGGGTTCTATGAAGGATTGAACCGGATCCCTCCAATGGGCATGTTCAGGTGCCAATCCCTGGTCTTCTGAGTTGGAACCTGTTGGTAAGTGGGACCTTTGACGATGTTATTAGCCCAAACTGAATGGGGGTGGGCTTAATCCATACGGCTGGAGTCCTTAAAAGCAAAGGAAACCAGAGATGGAAGGAGGACCCATGGAGAGCAGCCAGAAACTGGAAGTCAGTTGAACCTGGAGAGGACAGGCTCAGATGCAGGGATGTGTACTGCTGTGTGATGGAAAAGCCAATGCCCGAGGGTCGCCTGCAGCCAGGCCCAGAGCACCAGCAGTCTTCAGACAGAGAGCACTGCGGGGCTGATGCCTTGAGTTTGCACTTCTTCTGCCTTCAGACTGTGAGCCAATGAATTCTCGTTGTTTAAGCCAAAAATAAATAAATAAGGGGTGGGGGGGAGAAAGTTGAGAAAACGACAGGTAAGCCAACCCAGAGCCCTGACAGCTGGGAGCTCCTGGGCTCCCCATCGCTGGAACTCCCAAACTCCAGATTTTATGTTCATTATGAAAGCCCCTGCTGTGAGTAATAGGTTACTTCCAGCAGATAGCACCCCAAATGGTGTCAGGTGTCTATTGTCCCTTATTAACAGTAGGAAAAATAGTGATTCGTTTCCAGTATGAAGGATAAAAGTCAACTATTTCACAAAATGATTGCAACACCGAAGATCCGTGAAACCTGGTCATTGCCAGTGACGTGATTTAAGTGGGAACCTCCTTCCAGTTTCTCCTAGAATACCAGCAGCACGTGGCTGCCCCAGCACTGATGCTGTGCTGGGATTTAACCTCATTGGCCTCCTGAGAGGGCTGGAGGCTGTGGAAAGAAGGGGAATCTGAACACTGGGGCATTTATTCATTCATTTGTTCATTCGTTTAAAATAGATCTATTCATTCTTTTGATGAACCTGACATTAAAGTGTGATTTTGAAAGATGTCTATATGCTGGCCACTAACTCTTCATATTATTTATTCCCACCCTGGAAATCTTCTAATTCAGTTAAATTTTTCCATTCAGAATATTACTTATATTCAACAATGGTGATGTAAGCCATTCCCTATCCCTTTAAGAAATTCCTAATTTCAGGACTAGCCTAAATGTTAAGCATGCATTCCAATATTAAGGGAAAAAAACGTTACCATCAAGTAGGTGTGTAGAGATTTTGTACAAAATGTGTAACATAGCATGCAAACACTGATAAAGTTTTTTTCTTTATTCTACCTTCCTTACTTTGAAGTCTGTTCCTTAATTTACTAGATAAAGAGTAGGTTTTTACAAAGAATTTTCTTCATAATTTGAATGTTGTCTCAGGCTGGTTTGTTAGACCTTTCCCTGGTGCCCTTTCCCTTGAGTGTGCAGATGGATGCAAATGTCTTGTTAAGTGACAGACATTCAGAGATAAACACGAGAAGAGAAAGGGCACTTAATCCATCAAGAAGTTACAGTAGAACCATGGAGGCTCCATTTGATTGTGCCGTGTGTGTGGAAGCTTCTTGACCACGTTCATTTCCACCATATTCCCCACCGTGGACTTGAACTCGAGTTCATCTCTGCGTCTTGCCTCTTCAGTTGCATGCTTGCACTTTATACCTTCCAGTGCTTACAGCCACACTGAGAATGAAGGCTAAAGAAAAAGAAATAGATATTTAAGTGAGTTTCAGTGTCTAAAATCCGCAGCCTGACTGCTTATGTTGTACTGAAATGTTCTACCTTTAGCCAGATGCATGCCAAAGGAAATGATCACAAAGCATAAGGAAAAATGAGGGAGCATAAGGAAGAAATGTTCAGGTATTTTTATCCCCCTTTTCGAGCTGATGGAAACCTGCAGTCCCCTGTTACCACCCACTGCGACAGGCTAGCCGGTTTGGCCATCCAGAAAGGAGTTCGCTTTGAGGAAGTTGCCAGCCCTTCTGGGAAAATGTCGGGTGAAAATAGCTTCATTTTTCTTTGGACTGCCTAAGCAGTTGTCCTCTTTGGGGCTCTCCAGCTCTTTTCTCCTGCAAGGGAAGACGTACGCATCGTTCTTCCTGCCTGTTGGGTTTCTGCATTAGTTTTCAAAAATTCATCTGATTTGGGTTTCATTTTTCTTGAACTCAGAAGGGAGGAAATTACAGAAAAGTATATTAGTAATAGAGCAACAGACTACAGCCTGAGGAAAAGGAAAGCATATGTAAGTGAAACCAAGCCAGGAACAAGTATAATTTTAATAAAGCTGAAATTAGTGGCTCATGGCTCTGAACTAACCTCTGTTCGGCACTAATATTTCCTGTTGCTCTGTCAAATGCCCTATTATTGCCGTGTTTTTTAATGTAAAGAAAGTTACTAAAATATTAGCAGTAATAGATTTTTTTCAACCGCTTCACAAAACTGAAGTTCGTTTTTCCTTTTGAAGAACTAGAGTAGAATAAAAATGTTATATTTCCAAAATGGATTTGAAGGCTGGTGAGTGGCCAAATTGTCTTCAGAAATTTCTTATTATGATGAAGAAACGTCTGAAAGGACTGAAGGTTTATTTACTCACCCAAAGAATTCTGAACACTGCCTGTACACCAGGCATGATTCCAGCTGACACAACTAAAATAATGAGTAGGCTTGCCACTCTCCTTGAGGACCTAATATTTTACCTGGGGAGACAGACACTATATAACTGCAAATTAAATCATCAAAATTACTTTCTGCTTTTGATATGTGCAATTAAAAAAACAAAGCAGGTTGATGTGATTTTGAGTGGCATTTGCGAGTAGAGCTCATTTTGATAGAATTTCAGATAAACCCACCTGAAGTGAAGCTGAGATTTAAAAGACAAAATTAGGCTGTCATAAATTGACGAAAAACCTACCAAAGAGAAGCAGCAGCAAATGCAAAGGCGTTGATGTAGGAACAGCTTTGGGTGTTAGAGAATGGGGAGGAGACCGGTGTAGAAGGAAGCAGGGGAGAAAGGGAGAAGGTCGGTGGAGGTGACAGTGGAGAGGTGGGTGGGGGCTGATTGTGATGGCCGGTAGACCTTGGAAATGCCCCTGGAGCATGTAAACAGGGCGTCGTGTGATCCCACTTGTGCTTTTAAGAATGACGCTGGGTGGGTCATTCTTGGCGGATATTGTCAGATTGTAATCGAGGAATTCTTTGTAGCTATAAAGAAAATGCAATTGCACATTAAGACATGAAGATGGCCAGGCCAAAACGACAGGGGCAGAAATGAGCGAGCAGCGGGCAAGTTAATATTTTTAGAGATAAATCCATAGGGAGGACTTGGTGATAAATTAAAACTAATATATGAGGGAAAGAGAAACACTAAGTGGATAATGTCATCTCATTTGGTTGTGTGATACTGTAGGAAGGTGTGTGCAATCTTTGAGATCTAGGAAAGTTAAAATTGAAATCCATGATTTATTTCAGAACTATCTAGTCAGGGTAAGAATTCAGGATTTGATATAGTAGAAAAATCCACGTGGCCGTTAGAAAATAGAGTCACTGAATTTTCAAATTCAATAATTTAGAGATTATATGTTCCGAAGATTTTCCTAGTTTGTATTTGCAGGCATATTAGGGATTTCAAGTGTATTTGTTCCACTTTTGTAGTAATCTGTTTTACTTTAGTAAAAAAGAATATCGAAAACAGTGCATGAATACACAAGTCTGTCCTAACAGTATTAATAAATATCCTCTCTTAAGTTTTGCCATAGAGGTCTTTATTTTTGAACCAATGTAAAAATAAAACTTTTCTTTCTACCCCTGTTTAAGTATATCCTGAAACTGCAAAGTGAGTTACTAAAATGCTAGTATCATTTGCCGTTACAAATAAAGGTAATGTGCAACCGAAAGGAAATAATAATCAGCTTCCTGTGATGCTTCAGCTGCCACCCATAACCCCTGATTTCACATTTGCCTCTGAACAGTTCTTATGTTTTCACTGACTAGTTTTATAGGCGATAATAGAAATGGTAATACGTAGATTTGAATTTTTAAACATATCAGTAAAATATTTATATTCTATTTAATATTGCTTTTGCAAAATGACTTTATACTAAATAGTTTGGAAACTTGATCTAAGCCAGTTTCCTAATTTTATGGATGTGAAAACTGATGTTCATTGATGGGAGAACAGACTGTTCAGAAGGCTAGGACTCATAACCGCGTCCCTGTCTTCTCTCTGAGAACGCCCGTGGCGCGCTGTCCCCTAGAGCCACTGGCTGTGATGTCTGCTCAGTCTTCGTCTTCCTGCTGGCCAGGGCAGTGTGATTACTGGAGGTCTGTCCAGTGCTCCTTCCTCTAATGTGATTCAGGAACAATCTAGAGATGTCTTTGTATTCTGATAGCATCAGACTGAGGATGCCATTTGTTTATCAGGGAGAATTTTGTAATGTAGAGTTTCATTGGAATGATATCAACAGCAGAGTCTAAATTGCTTAGTGCCTTTAATTCTAGGAATATTGCTGTCAGCAACTAATGGGAATCAGATTACTCCATTACTCATCATATTTTCATAGTCATTTATGAGCAAGAATCAGAAATAGCACTATCTGACATAGAAAAGATGGCAAAACTCTTGGCATTACATTTACCTCTCCCCCTCCCCCATAGTCTCGTTTTTAAAACTGTCAGTCAAAATTGAGTCAGGCAATATTTCTAGAGAATGTTGTATTCTTAAGTGATTTATAATTGTTTTGGGCTCCTAGCTCCAAAAATAAACCATCGAATAGGTTGGCTTAACCACAGGAGTTTATTAGCTCCTGATTTCCGAGGATTTCCCCCCGGGGTGAGTGCCCTCTGCCCGGCCTGCAGTCCGTGGGTCCCCTGGCTTCCCAGGCACATGGCCATGTCTTCTTTCTCCTCTGGGTTCCACTGGCTCTGGCCGCCTCCCAGGCTTCCCTCCCCATCTTTCACTTTGTCTGTAAAAGGTAAAGGACTCCAGGAATCTGGATGAAAACCTAGCCTGGTTTTGTTGAGCCAGACGTGACCTGAAGTTACATCTCGAAGGGCTCTTATTCACAGGGGGTTCAGACCCTTATGGAGGAGAGCCAAGACCACATCCACACTTGGGTACACAGTTCAGTCCACATCAGTAGTCAGTAATTCTTGATTTGAGGCTCCGTGGTGGACTCATTAATGGTCCCCCAAAGATGTCCACCTATATCCCAGGCCCTGTGAACACGTTACTTTCCGTGTCAGAGGAGGCTTTGCACTTGTAATCGAGAGGGAAGATCACCCTGATTGTCTGGGCAGACTCAGTATCATCCCAAGCGCAATTATAAGAAGGTCAGAGAAGAGACATGGTGACAGAGGCAGATGTGATGTGACGGTGGAGGCAGTCGTTGGAAGCATGCACTTTGGAAAAGGGACCACAAGTGAAGCAACGCAAACAGCTATAATGGCAAGGGAGGAAACGGATTCTCCTCTGGAGTCTTCAGAAGGAACACAGACCTGCCAGTGCAGACGCTGCTTTGGAATTGCACGGTGGGAAGAAGCTGGAAGAATTCTGAGGAGCATGATAGAAAAGTCTAGATTGCCTTTAACAGACAGTTATACAAATACAGTTTTTAAAGACTGCCAGCAACACTCAGAAGGATGAGCGTGATGGAGAAAACCTGCATTGTCTTCGAGGCTACCCAAGCCATCCTAAGCAGAGTGTTGGTAGAAATGTGGACGTTAAAAATGCTGCTGGTGAGGTCTCGGAAGGGAATGAGGAGGATGGTATTGGAAACTGTACAAAAGGGAATCCTTATTGTATAGTGGCAGAAACTTAGCTGAGTTCTGACCTACACTCATGTAGAAAGCAAAACTTGTAAACAATGAACTTGTATATTTAGCTGAGGGAATTTCCAAGCAAAGTATTGAGGTGTGGCCTTTCCAAAAAAGATTTGATTATACATATATAGGTGCACGTACAACACAACAGACACGTGTATGCTAGATACACACGCACACACACATATATACACACACATATGTTTATGTAATTTGTTGATATTTCTATCTTTATACAGCAGCGGTTCACATTACCTATTTTAATAATATGTTGAAGAAGGTAAATGATAAATTGTAGAAAAGTTAATTTTATTTTTATGCTTGGTAATTAAAAAGAGGTCTTTTAGTGAATCCCTGTATCAAAAGGATTATATAGACTTTTATTGCAGTATTATAGTGACTTGAGCTCTGCCTCTCTTTTTTCTATAATTATCCTATTATAGGTAACAAAGTTTAAAATCCGGTTTGGCCTCAGTGAAGCACATTTGCAGAGTGCTAGAGGGCTTATGAGTATTGTTCTACAACACAGGATGTTTTATCACTCATCAGCTTAGTGTCGAAAAATTATGAATTCTATTTCGTTTTTAATGAAATGAAGATTACTTAAAGATTATCTCTCTGATTTAATAAATGGCATTAAAAGTAGAAAGTTAATTGGATCTTTCTTGAATGAACAGTGACTACTATGTGTGACTGAGGATAGGAGGGAAGGATAGTAAAAGATATATTTTTGATATTCATTTTATACCTTTAAGATAATTTTACATGAGCAAAGTATGTTTGTGATCAGTTTTCTCAAATAAATTATGTAACTATTAATACACTTATACAGATCACAGAGAAATTCTGATTCATTTTAATTTATGAAAACTTCTCAGATATGAAAAAATATAGTGAGTTTTTATCTTAAAGACAGGATGTTATCACCCAAGTATCGCAGTAGTTCTAGATGTGTCGTCTGCTCTTGTGAACACTGGTCATGATCGAGCTTCAAAACTTGGACTCTTCTTGTTCCAGGTCTCATGTTTGTTACTCTTTATTCAGGAGCGCCTAATGAGTATGTTAGTAAAGCGTTATCATTTCTCCTTGGTCATGCAGAGCTTCTGTATCCTTAGTCTTTGTTCTCTAAGGATATGTAGACATTCAGATTTCTGCAGAATAGATGGTGGATGTGATAACATGATCCGAGTTGTATAGCTCCCTGGGAGTCGCAGTGGTAAGCTGATGGTTTGAGTATTTGTATCGTGCCCCTTCAGTAAGTGGACAGGTGCCTTGATGCCCTTACTACTCTCCCTGATGGTGGTTTGTGCTGCAGGTGTGATTTCCATCGTGTAGCCTCCAAAACGCGTTGTTTAATCGCTGCCTTCAGCTGTGATTCACACCACCTTGGCTTGGCATATTCCCTCTTAAAATTCCGCCCTGGCTGTTGTTAAGGAAACCACCCAACTCTTTTATACCCCCTGCTTCCTGGCCCCGTTTGCTGCTGTTTCCCAGTTGAAAAACCAGCCAGGCTGGGCTTATGAGAGAGGGTCTCACTGTTTTGATAAAGCTTTCCTCCGCCACCCCCGATAACCATCATCTCAGTTCTAATTCCTTTCCAAAAAGCTGCCTTCTGTTGTCGAGTTTTTATTTTTCTGTCAAGTTCAAGAGCTAAGGGAAATAGTTTGAAGTAACCATGGCTTCAGTGGTGTTCCAGCAGAGACCAGGGCAAGTAAGAAAATGGTGGCACAGAGAAAGGAAATAAAAGATCATAAATAGGCAGCTAAGAACTCACCTCAACTAATTCGGCCTTTTTCTCTGGGCAAACCTAGCACATCACTTCTCAGCAAAGCTTTATTGGTGTGTGATGTTTTTAATTAAACATTCACATAGTCCCGGTGAACGGAGAGTCATCTCTTGAATGAATCTGAGTTTGTCCAACATTGTGTAAGGTCCCACACATGAACCCTGGGAGTCGGCCATCCATTCAGAAAATATTTATCAGGCACAGTTCAGGTTTGCTAAAGCTGCCAGAAGGTAAAATACCAGAAATGGGTTGGCTCTTACAGTGGGGATTTATTTACAGTTCTAAGGCCATGAAACTGTCCAAATTAGGGCATCAAAAGGAAGATACCTTCTCTGAGGAAAGGCTGCTGGCACCTGGGGTTCCTGTGTCCCATGGGAAGGCACATGGTGAGGTCTGCTGTCCCTCTCTCCTGGTTCTGGTTTCAGTGGCTGTTTCCAGATGTCTCTGGGCATTTCTCTCTATAGTCTCCCGCCTTATCTGCCTTTTGTCCTCTCCTAAAGAACTCCAGGGAAGGCTGACCCACCTTGAATGGCCTGGTTCACATCTCAGTTGAAATAGTCTAACCAAATGTCCCGCCCACAATAGGTCTGCCCCACAAGGGTGAATTAAAAGAACATGATCTTTTCTGGGCTGCATCACAGCTGCAGCCAGCCCGGGATTGAGCTCCAATGGCAAGCGCTGCGGGAGGGGGCGCGTGGCCCCTCTGTGCAGCAGCTCTGCAGAGTGAGCTGAGGCTATGCACGGATCATCACACGTCGGCCTGAAATCATGAGAAATTCTCTTTCTCGTGGCCATTCCCAGACTCCCCCTAGATCTGTTCTTGGAAATAGGATGCCTCCCTTTCCATTTTGGTAAAATATTTATATCCTATATAAATGTAGATTTGTTTTTAATTTCAGATTTTACCATTAACTACCATTAAATACATTCCTGTCAGAAAGTATGTAAGCTTTTTGGTTCCGATTTTATAAAACAAATCACCAATGTAATATGTGTGGGTACAGAATTTTATATATGTACTTAAAATGGGCATACCTTTGTAGATTTATAATCCCAGAGACATTTCTATATCTTTGTAGGTAGAAAAATACGCAGAGGTTTTTAAAAATCCTATCATTGTATGATAATAAGTCTGAAAATTGCATTTTTAACTTAAAATATATCTTGGACTTATTTTCAGATTAGAAACTATAGATATTGCTTTGTGTGAATGTATGTTTAAACCCTCTTGTATTGATGGTTCATATTTCTTGCTGCTACATGTAACACTGGAGTAAACATCCTCAGCTAAAATCTTTACATTCTCTGCCATAGGGTAAATTCCTAGAAGCAATATTGCTAGGTCATATATACATGTATTTTTAAATAATTACAGCCAAATTACCCTCAAAAATAATTTAATAAATTTATATTTAAAAAAATATATATATTTGAATGATTGTTTCTCCATATCCTTACCACTGCTAATTATTAACCGGTCTTAAAGTTTTGCCTCTTTGATGGGCAAATATGGTTAACATTTTACGATGCTTTGTTGTTAGATAATGCTGACACTAATTGTCTAATTGTCGTTCTAAAACTGCCCCATAAAGAATGAAGAGATGTTTACATGCATGCACTTAATTGTTTAATTTACGTGGCACATTTTGTTTCAAGTTGATGAATGAAAAAAACATTACCGTTCAGAGAGCGCTCTTTTCTTGAGGGCTGCTGCTTAAGGAAAGGCTGGAAATTAAGTTTCATTTGCTTTGAGATGTCTTTAAGAAATAGTGGTTCTGTCACATTTTCTGGGATGTGATAAATTGTAAATCATCTGGGTTTATGTATATATTTATACTTTCATTAATCCCTGTCAGGATCTGAATTCAGACTTCTTCAGACATCCTCACATTGAGTGAGGAGACATCCCTAGATGGTTTTTAGGAACTCTTCTCAAGAAGCATATAGGACACTTAATGGCTGTGCCTCAAAGAAACCTTAGAGGTTCCAAGAGAAGAAAAGAAAAAAATGAATTCGCTTAATTTCATAACGAAAATCGCACTTCTTTTATTTTTGTTTTGAAAAATAAGATATTAAAGAATCAGTTAAGGGAGAAGAAAGCAAGAATAACTTCATAAATAACTTGGAATTCATTAGGTAAGCCAGTTGGCAGAAGCAAAGGTGGAGAGTATTTTAAATTCACTGCTAAAAGTGAATTTTTTTCCACCGTCACTTAAAGTAGCTATTTGAAAAATTCACACAATACTTAGTAGAAAGGCAATGAGATGTCACAACAATCATAAAAAATACATAAAAAGAAATAGTATTTTTAATTTTTCATGAAAAGTTGTCTCTAAGATACATGACCAAGTTGAAAAAAATTTAGAAACATATGCACATCACAAGCCTAAGTTTCTAACTTCAGTTTACCGGGTGTTTTGATAGAAGTCTTTCTTTTTCAGTGTTCAATAGAATAATATCTGGAGCTCACATTGCTGTGAAACATCAAAGCTAGATATCTTGTTTGTTGATAAAAGACCATATGGTTTCAGAAATCAGTGTTAAAACCATATGGAAATTTTTAAAAGCAAAATTTCAGTTTTACTGTCAATATAATGATTGCTTTAAAATTCTTAAAGAATGAAGTCAAATTTCACCCTGACACATATCATTTAAAGGGATATATAACAAAGAATATAACAGAATATTTCACTTTGCGGAACTCTGTATTTCCTAAGTTGGTAAGCTCCTCAAAGCAGATGCCATGAAATGGGCTGGCTTTCAGTAACACGAATTTATTAGCTTACCAGCTTAAGTTTCTGCGGCCGTGAAAATGTCCAATCAAGGCATCGTCGTGACAATACCTTCTTCCTGAAGCATAGCTGCCGGTGATCATGGATCCTTTGTCACATGACCAGGCACATAGTAGCGTCTCCTGCTCTCTATATTAGACGTATTTCCTGAATATTCTATTGTCATAGGAATAACAATTCCAAATTTTATTATTTTTTTAATATTTTAAGATATATATGCTTAAACCTTGATAGGTGGGTGCTCTAGGAACCCCAGAGGGAGCTCTGGATTCTCAAGTTGGGTAACTCTCGGGGGCCTGACTTGCCCCCCATTTGCATCATCAGAGGAACAGTTGCCCATCATGTGAGGTATCAAAAAACCTGAATGGCCTAAATTAACTTTTCTGCAGGAAGTACTCCTCAGGCTAGGAGATTCCAGTTTCGAATTTCCCCTGAAATTGTCTTAATCTGTGACGACTTTAATTTCTTCATATGTAATGCCTCTTGTTTCTCCCAAATAGTCTGAGACCAAATATACAGGCCTCCTTCCTGAGAGGAGACAGGGACATCAGATGAGTGCAAAAGAAAAGACCGGGGGTGTGGGAAGGCACAGCCAAGGAGTCTCACTGCCAAGCACAACCAAAGAATGGAGCGGGGAAGAGACGGACAGAAGTCAGGGCATAACTTTCAGAAAGATCAGGCATGAATCATAGTCCTTTTCACGAGCCTCTGTAAGTTTGTGTTGTGTGTGTCATTTGTCATTGCTGTTAATTATTTACTTCTCATGTTTATATTGGTGTCCTGTTTTATTAAGAGCTTGCTATGTGTGTAGGGAAGCTCAGGACTGCAAAGATGAAACACTGACCTTTCGGTCAGTCTTTCCTTTTTCCTGCTGTTTTCTGGTGGAGGTTAACTCCTGTGTGTTTATGGCTAGTAACTGTCAACTTCTCCTCTAAGCAAATCCCAATTTTGTGGTCGCTTCTTACCTGTAAAGCTCACGCCCTCTGCACAGCTGTGTTGCTAGCGAGCATCTGACGTGGTCACACATTTGCCTCCGGAGCATCTCCCAGGTGCAGCTGCCCCCGCGTCGTGGTTTAGCCCCGGGTGCAGTTCTCCAGGGTCCAGTGCTTCCACTCGGCTCGCTCCCTAGGCCTTTGGGGGTTGGTCCCTAGGTCCTTTTGTCCATAATTTAGGCGTACTTATGGGACAGAGGTTCCCAGCCCTACCAGATTCCAGATACCACAAGAGTTTTGCAAGACCCTCTTTTATTATTGTGAAGCAAAACTCAGTGTACCAATATTTATAATTTTAAAAATTAATTTTAAAAATCCTTTATAATATAAAGGTGAGCTGAAGAGAGTAATTTGAAATAATATGTCCTTTATTATTTAAAAATTGGGCACGACTACTCTGGAATACATAAGGGATACTCTGATGTTTGACATTATTCTTAGAATCGTATTACAAATTAGACTCCCCTGCGCATCACAAGATGTCCGTCAGCCTGCCTCCACTCCTCTAAATGTTACAGGGCCCCTCCCTAGTTCCTGGGAAACCAAAATGCCACTCTATTTCCTCACTGTCCCCAGAAGTCAGGTGCTTCCTTGCTGAGAAACACGGCTGTAGGGTTTCACCTCCAGATCCAGTGCTTATTTTTAACATCCATCTCTGAATTTGGTTTCTCTGAGGAAGGTTTTATTTTAGAGGTTACCTAAGCACGGGGAGTCTTGGAATATTTTCTTTTCTATTCCCCAAAATAGAATCCAGACAGGCCTACACCAGGGCAGAAAGTATCTGCATGGATATGTCTTCAAGGGGCAGATCATTCAGTGAAATTCTGACTCTTGTATCATTATTATGTAGTCATCATCTGTCCAAATGATACTGGTAGAAACCATTGAACGATCCAGTATGTTTTGGTTAAAAAAAGAATTAATATAATCTCTTAATAGGCAGTATCCTTTGAGTGGGAAGTCATTTTAAGCAGCAAAAAAAGAGGACTGATTGGATTTTCTTTCACCAGCTCAGGCAACGTTAAATAAGCAGTTTTAAAATCATGTCTATCTCACTTGTCTTTTTCCACTTCCTTAATGTAGTTTTCTCACTTTTCTATGAAACACTTAATTTTACCTCAACTATAAGCTTTTTCAAGAAAATTTTCACTGTATACAATTTCACTTAAACATCTTAATTTGTAGGTGGTACAAGGGTGGCTCACTGGCCAAGTTCTCACCTGCAATGCAGGAGACCCGGGTTCAGTTCCCAAGCCTGCAGGTGACAAAAAACAAAACAAACTAAAAACATCTTAATTTGCAAATACTTCTTAAGGGCCTTTATCCTTTATGCATCTTCAATTTGTATTTCAGTCATGAAATCTCAGAATATTTTATTCTCATTTCCCAGTACTTTTATCTTCAAATTAAACAATATAAAAAAAGAAGCATTTGACTCAACTTCTCCATTTTTCATATGACTTTAACAGTTTTATTTTTCTTTCTAATGGGCCTATTTTAAAATCTAGAGACTAGATTTTTGTTTAACTCATAATCCTTGTTTGTTGCCTTTTGTCTCAATCTTACACCAAAGAATTTACTTCAATAGGATATTTAATATTTTTATTGATTACATGAACAAGTGAATGTAATGAATGTGTGAATGAATGCAGCTCGTTACATATGCAAATATAAGAATTTAAGCAAGTAGGTGCATTTCTTTTTTTTTTTTTTTTTTAATTTGCATATGGGCAGGAGGCACCAGGGATCAAACTCCAGACCTCCAGCACGGCAGGTCGGAGCTCTGCCTGCTGAGCCAAGGCAGCCGCCGGAGTAGGTGCATTTCTTGCATAAAGATTCTGAAGTTGTTTTCCTTTACCAGAAGGAAGCTTATACTAAAACTTTGATGCTTGAAATGCTACTGTTACAAAAATTGGTCATTAATTTGAATGCATGTTATAATCACTTCCTATCATGTTACTTGATTATTTTGGAAAATGCAAAGGAGAAGTTGATGGGGCTTCCTTTTCTGCTTTCTCTATATGAGTATTTACATTTTAATCGTTTTGACTGTGCAATACTTCTTCCTGATGATTAAAAATAATGCACTGTTATTTGTATGAAAATATGATACTGGTAACATCACTTTAAGATAGTTACGTTACTCTGTCTGCACAGTTATTGACCAGGCACTCTGTTTGTACTTGAGGGCCAGTCTGGATTGAAAGTCTAGTTGTAAGTATAAAGGAATATTTTTCTCCCTATAAAGGTTGGTGTATGTAAGAGGTTCCAGTCCTCCCTGATGTACATAGAACCCTCGTCAGAGGGTTTATATGCAACCAAATACTGCATATAAAACTATTTCTGGTTTGTAAAATTGTAATCAACAATTTCAGCCTTTAATATGAACCCTTGTTTTAAATGTAATACCACCATTTCATTAAACCTGTGAGTTTATGTAGGTGTAAAACAAAACACAAGTTTGTCTTCATGCAATAACAGCAGGCATACGTGGTTCTAAAGTCATTTAAATCTGGCAAGATGAAAAATTTGGAGATAATTACGATCTCATGAAGCATAAATCTAGTCCTAGGCTTTTTGGAAAGAGATTTGTCAGTTGGATTTTTATGTACTAAATCTCTGACTTCTACAACTGCTGGCTTCTAACCATAATGTATGCATCATACCCCAGTATCTCCAGATATGTCCAAACAAAATCTACTTACAAATTAAAAACATAACTCTAGCATCTGTGCCAGGCCCCGAGGGCTACCCTTATGTATATGCCCCCAAATCAGTAGCTTTTTTTTTTTTAAAGACAGTATTCCTCAGGGAATATGGGCCACGGGAAACAATTTAGGGTTGCTAAAATTGTGCTCATTTTTCCCCAGCTTCCCCATGTCTACCGCCTCCTGCCCTTCGCAGCCCCACGCTGCCTTCAGCCATCCTTCCCATTTATTCAGACTTAAATCTCAGCTGCTCACTGGACGATCATAGAGCTTAGGCATGGCCCAGGGTACACCTCTGGTTATCAACTGAGTTTTTAAAAATGTTTTTCATCCAGAGGAATAAGACCTGGGATCAGGCCCAGGCAATGCTGTTCCAAGTCCTTTCACTTCTCACGTGGCAGACCACACAGCTGGGAATAGTCCTTCAGTAACCAGCGTGTAGGCCTGTCACAGATGCGGCTGCCTCCTTCCTTCAGGGGCTGATTTAAAATGTGAGAGGTGGCAGACCTACACACCGGCAGGGCCTCCAGCCCTTGGAGACCAGAACTGCTGCATCACTGCATCCCTCTCGAAGAGGTGACATTTCACCCTTAGAGTTGTAATTGACTGCTTATATTTGCATGTTTGTTTGTTCTTCTTTGCTTGTTTCAAAATCTAGGTACAATCAGTTCATAGGCTGTACACATTATAACCACCATGTATTGGGTTGAAAATTTCTTGGATTATCTAAAACCCAGGGATT
>PVIY010005785.1:0-91876 GCA_004026745.1 Myrmecophaga tridactyla
TTACAATCAGTCCTGTTGCATAATCTGAATCCCTTCAGCTTCAATTTGGTGATATGACCGTGGCTTAGTGGCAGAATTCCCAAAGCAATTCTTTCTGTGGATTCCAATGAATTCAGTGGCAGTAAACACAACTAATTCTCCAGTCCTTACCTTGATATTAGTGAAACTCTCTTCTTAAAATGCTTTGCCCTCAGTTTCTGAAACACAATAGTCTATGGATTTTCTCTTAACTTACATGTACTTTATTGAATCCTACTTTAATGTAGGAGTTTCTCAAGGCTTATTCTTAGGTCCTCATTCTTCTTCATACTGTCTCACTCTTCCACAGACAAATGCTCATTACCTTTTATAAGCAGAGGACTCAAAAATCAGTAGCCCAGCCCTGACATGTCTAATTTCTTTCTCTTTCTCTCTGCTTCTCACTCTTTCTAAATATATATATTTGCCATCTCTTCTTAGACATTTTAGTGGCTCCATAAATTTAAATATCAAAATCAGAAAGCCTTTGCACATGCTTTTACCTTGCCTCTGATGTGCACATCTCTTTTAACTGGCCCACTCATGATCATCCTTCAGATTTCAGTTAAACCAAAATTGACCTCTCTCTCCGACTAGGTCAGTTCTCCTATTACAGGTTCTCATAACACCATGTATATTTCTTTGTTCTTCTCAGCTACAGTATTATATTTTTATATTGTCTGCATCATTAATGTCTGTATTGCTCAATAGGTAATCCACAAGGTAAATTTTACAAAAGGAGGGACTGGATCTCGCCACTGAATTTTAACACCTAGAGCAATGTCCAGCATATAGTAGGCAATCGATAGGCATTGGTTAAATGAATTTTAATGAATATGTGTTGGATTCCCTGACTTATAATCTTTATCCTAACATGCTAGGATAGCACATACTGTTTTCTTACCCCACACATTTGGCAAACCTGTTCCATGCTAACTCCCTGGATACCATAGGCAGCCATGTAAGGACCTAATTTTCGTCACTTTATGGTACCTCCCATGCCTCTTGTCTGTACCCATTATGGTTCAGTCTTCTTAACATTTATCTCTGGAGACTGCCATTTTCTAAGTGAGCTCACTTAGAATAAGCAGCAAGTAAAGCATAACATTTTAATAACGATAAACAATATCTTAGGACCCTGGAAAAATAGCAGTCATAGAATGAGAAAATACTTTGATAAAATGGGAAAGAAAAGGGGGTTAGAGATTAAACCTTACAAAGGCTTGACAAGGAGAAATAAGAGAGTAGGTTATGGACGAAGGGGAAACAAAGGTAAGAACAAATAGTCATCTTATTCTACTATACTTCAGACAGGAATTTTCATATAACAAAACCTATTTTTAAATGAAAATTACCCTTTTATTCATGGGTTTATCATGTGTCTCTATTCCAGAAGGTTTTGCTCTCACTGTTGCTTCCCCTACCTTAACCCTCAAGGAGAAGGGCTCATCTTTGTTCTCCTTACCCAGTCACTTTCTAGAAACACTCCAGTGTTCTTATTGAGAACTGGTAAACTCCATAAATCCCAAGACTTCATGCACGAATGTCATTCCAATTTTAGAAAAGAGGAAAACAAACTGAGTTAGCATTTGGTGTCCAGTCAAGGTCACAGAGCTTATAATGGTGGAGAAAGTTTTCAAATCAGGCATTCTGGTGACAATGCCATGATTTTACTATTTCCTAATGCTTCTCAGAGTAACTAATCAACTTTTATAGACCCTGCATTTGACAATGAGTGCAAACATAAATATATGCATTCATGCATTTATAGGAAAAAATGGCATCTGATCAGGATGGTGACTTAAAATTATTTTATTTCTTGACTCAATTTGTGATTCCCATAGTTACTTAATTATTGATTTTGCATCTGCTTTAATTTGAACACAAGTTCTCTGCTTTACAAGCAACTATTTTGACCGATTGCCTGTATATGTGTAAAACTGATAATTAAAAGAAGATTGCATCAATGAACTTCATCATCTATTGACACTCATATAATTTGCAAAGCAAAAAATGTTGGAAAGAACAAGCATAGCATGGTTCATTAATCATTTCACAATTGAAGGAAAATACTACCAGGTTAGAATTTTCTGTTGGATGAATTTTTTTTCTTTACAAAGTCATAGACTTAACCAGTAAAAACTTTATTTTATGTGTCAGTATAGCTGATATTTGACATCATATATTTTCTTAATGGGAGAGATAAGATACATTTTAAGATCAGGACAGATTTCATTGTGGTTTATTTTTTCCCCCAGAGAATAGGGTCAATTTTATTAATTATGCTCCACAAACTGAAAAGTGAGAACAGATTCCAACAGGATTTTCAAAATATAAATACTGAGTAATACAAAAACTGAAATGAAGATAAGAGAGCAATGAAAGTACAATGTCCATTGTACTAAATTCTATATAATAAATCCTTTCAAAGGAAATACCACAGAAAGGACAGAAAATTTCAAGTCCAGGAGGACTGAGTCTTAAAATGTGCAATTAAAGATATTAATAAGGAATATTTCAGATGTTGCAACCAGTCAGTCAACTTCGGATATTTCTTGGACTTTTGCTAAAATATGGGTCTAATGTCCAGCATTTTGAATGGATACTTAAGGGGAAAATACTGTGAATCAAGAATAGTAGGAAATGCATTAAAGAGCACTTTCATAATTTACAGAGTTGGTATACTCTGTAATAATAATTTACAGAGTTATTTATTATGGAAACTTAAGTTTAATACAGGTATACCTTGGAGATATTGCAGGTTCAGGTCCAGACTACCACAATGAAGCAAATATCTCAATACCATGAGTCACACAAAGTCTCAGTGCAAATGAAAGTTATGTTTACACCATGCTGTAGCCTATCGAGTGTGCAATAGCATTATGCCTAGAAAAATAATGTGCATACATTGATTAAAATCACCTTATTGATAAGAACATGCTAGCCATCTTGTGAGCATTGTTCAGTGGGTAATGATCTTTTTGCTGGTGGAGGATGCTGCCTCGATGTTGATGGCTGCTGACTGATCCAGGTGGTGGCTGAGAAAGGATAGGGACATCATGTCAATTTCTTAAAATAAGACAACAATGAAGTTTACAGCACTAATTGACTCATACTTTCACAAATTTTCTCTGTAGCATGCAATGCTATTTGATAGCATTTTATCCACAGAAGAATTTCTTTCAAAATTGGAGTCAATCCTCTCAAAATCCACGATTGCTTTATCAGTTCTGCTTATGTAATATTCTAAATTCTTTGTTGTCATTTCAACAATGTTCACAGCATCTTCACCAGAAATGGATTCCATCTCAAGAAACCACTTTCTTTGCTCATCCATAAGAAGCAGCTCTTCATCTGTTAAAATTTTATTATGAGATTGCAAGAATTCAGCCGCGTCTTCAGACTCCACTTCTAATTCTAATTCCCTTGCTATTTCAACCACATCTAAGTTATTTCCTCCACTGAAGTCCTGAACCCCTGAAAGTTATCCATGAGAGTTGGAATTAACTTCTTTCAAACTCCTGTCAATGTTGATGTTTTTACCTCCACCCATGAATCACTAGTGTTCTTAATGACATCTAGAATGGTGAAACCTTTCTAGAAGGTTTTCAATTTACCTTGCCCAGGTCTATCAGAGGAACCTCGATCTATGGCAGCTACATCCTTATGAAATTCTTAAACAGTAAGACCTGAAAGTCAAAATACTCCCTGATCCATGGGCTGCAGAGTAGGTGTTGTGTTAGCAGGCATGAAAATAACATTACTCTCATACATTTCCATCAGAGCTCTTGTGTGACTAGATGCATTGCCAATGAACAGTAATATTTTGAAAGGAATCTTTTTTCTAAGCAGTAAGTCTCAATGGTGGGCTTAAAATATTTAGTAAATCATGTTGTAAACAGACGTGCTGTCCCCTAGGCTTTTTTGTTTCATATATAGAACACAGACAGAGTAGATGTAACATAATTCTTAAGGGCACTAGGATTTTTGGAATAGTAAATGAGCATTGTCTTCAACTTAAAGTCACCAGCTATATTAGTCCCTGTGCTAGTTTGAAACTGTTATGTACCCCAGAAAAGACATGTTCTTTTCCTAATCCAATCTTATGGTGGCAGACTTATTGTTTAAGGTTGAACCCTTTGATTGGATTGTGTCATGGAGATTGAACACTCAATTGTGGGTGTGAACTTTTGATTAGATTACTTCCATGGAGATGTGACACAATCAATTATGGGTGTGGGCCTTTTGATTTGATGGAGATGTGCCTCTACCCATTTAAGGTGGGTCTTGGTTAATTTATTGGAGTCCTTTAAAAGGGCAAACATCTTGGAGTTGCTTTAGAGCTCACATAGACACAGACATTTGGAAATATTTAGGAGTGATGACAGAGAAAGCTTAGACGTCAGGACCCAGAGACTTGGAAATGCAGAAGCCCCTGGAGATGCCAGAAACTGAGAGAGCTGACAGAAGCTAGACAGGGACCAGAGCCCAGCAGATGTCACCATAAACCTTTCCATGAGATGCTAAACAAGTCTGAACCTGGAAAGAGTCAAGAAAAGCTAAGAGAGGAAATCCAGAGTTGGCCTGGAGCAGCTAAGTCAGGACCCACAGACTCTTGGAGAGGAAGGTGGAAGCAACAGAACTGGAAATATGAACCAACAGATGCCAGCCACATGCCTTCCCATGTGATAGACATTGGCCTTTCTTCAGAATCAAGGTATATTTCTCTGGATGCCTTAGTTTGGACATTTTTATGATCTTAGAACTGTAAACTTGTAACTCAATAAATCCCCTTTTTAAAAGCCAACCTTGGGCAGGCCAATGTGGCTCAGTGGCAGGTTCTTGCCTGCCATGCCAGAGATCTGGGTTCTATTTCCAGTTCTTGCCCATGTGAGAAAAAAAAAAAAAAAAAAAGCCAAGCCATTTCTGGAATATTGCATTCTGTCAGCATTAGCAAACTAAAACAGCCCCTAAAAAGAGAATCAGACTATTTTTTTAAGCTTTGAAGCCAGCTATGAAAAGTCTCTCTAGCTATGAAAGTCTTAAATGGCATCTTCTTTCCTTACTCTATAAGGCTGTTTTATCTACATTGATTATCTGTTTTTAATGTAGTCCCCTTCATCAATTATCTGAGCTAGATCTTCTGGATAACTTGTTACAGCTCTTACATCACCACTTGCTGCTTTATCTTGCACTTTTATGTTATGGAGAAAAAGTTTCTTTCTTTAAACCTCACAAAACCAACCTCTGCTAGCTTCAAACATTTCTTCTGCAACTTCCTCATCTTTCCCCACCTTCATAGAATTGAAGAGAGTTAGGACCTTGCTCTGGATTAGGTTGGCTTAGTGAAATGTTGTGGCTGGTTTGATTTTCTATCCAGACCACTAAAACTTTCTCCATGTCAGCAATAGGCTGTTTCATTTTCTTATCATTTGTGTGCTATTCCACTGGAATAGCATTTTTAATTTCCTTCAAGAACATTTCCTCTGCGTTCACAATTTGACTAACTGTTTGGGGCAAGAGACTATTTTGGCCATCTCAGCTTTCAACATGCCTTCCTCACTAAGCTTAATCATTTCTAGCTTTTGACTTAAAGTTAGAGATGGGAAACTCTTCCTGTCACTTAAACACTTAGGGGCCATTATAAGGTTATTAATTGCCCTGATTTCAACATTGTGGCATCTCAGGGAATAGAGAGGAATAAGGAGAGGGGGAGAGACAGGGGAATGGTAGTCAATGGAGCAGTCAAAAAACACACATTTATTAAGTTCTCCCTCTTTATATGGACATAGTTTGTGGTGCCCCAAAACAATTACAATAATAGCATCAAAGATCAGAGACCACAGATCACCATAACAAATATGATAACAATGAAAAGTCCCAAAATATTTGCAAGAATAACCAAAATATGACATAGGGACACAAAATGAGCACATGCTGTTGGAAAAATGGCATCAGTGGACTATACATGGTTGCCACAAACACTCAATTTGTAAAATATCTACATTCAATTTGCAATATCTACAAAGTGCAATGAAGGAAAGTGCAATAAAATGACTTATGCTTGTAAATGTTTATATTGAAAGAGGTACCATTTGTACTCACATTAACTCTGCTTAAGATAGACGAGATAAACTCAATAACAAAATGCCATTGAATCTGATAGAAGACCTATCTAGCATCTTTAATCTTAGTAAAATAAACACAAATTAAAATCTACTTATTTGAAATTTCAAGTCTAATACATTCTACATATAAAAATATATATTTGGTGATTTAAATCATCCTAACCACCACAAATTTATCTAGCTCCCAACACTTTTACTCAGAATTTTAAGTAACTAATTTTATATGAGTTTGTTAGTTAATCTGATTTGACTACAAGTAACAAAAAATTCCAATTTAAATAGTCTTCATTTAACTTAATTTGAAAACTTACTAATTCATTTAACAAGAAGTCTGGGAAGGATAGAAAAGGACAACTTCAGGGCTGGTTAATCCAATGCCTAAATGAGAAAATGAATAACCCATGTATTCCCATATTTCCCCCTCCTCCCATATCTCATATCTTATTGGCTTTGTTCTTTGGCTTACTCAGTTCTGTCACACCCATACATGGCAATAACCAACATTAGAAGAGAGAAGCTGTTTCTATAGCTTTATTTTAAAATGCGAGGAAATGTTTCTTAAATTTTCACATACCATTGGCCAGAATTGCACCTATTTCCATACTTCAAGATCATTGTCTATTGGAATTGAACTGCCATAATTGGTTTAGATCAATCAGAATTCACCCACCAGGACTATGGGTCAGAATCTCTGAGTGCTAAGGAGGACAGAAATCTGAACAAATCAGGGTTTTCCAGAAAAAGGGCTGTGAAAAGCTGGGGCTGAGAGTTGCCTTTCATAAGCTACCTCAGTTGTATGTTATAATAAAATCTGCTGTTTTGAAATAATATAAATAGCTCTTTCTTAGAGAGTTCATGAGAAAATTATAAAAATAATCTGGAAGGAGATAAATATGTGTTGGTCAACTGCCTCATCCTTTCACTAGAGAACCATATATTGGTTTCCTAACATTTGCTAAGGACTTTACTGGAAACTAAGAATAATATGTTATTTTGATTCTGAGTGGTAGATGTTAAAGGTATCATTACCGAGTGATTTTGCTATATAGACACTAAATTGTTTTGCTTAGAGTTTGTAGTCCATTAAAAACTAATTAAAAAATAAATTACCAAAAAAAAAAATTACCTTATAAGGAGAATGAGTTTTCCTGGTCCTGATATGTAGGAGCAATTGATGCAGAGGATTCCTATAAGGAGGGTAATGTGTGTGATTTTAGCAGGCAATGTCATCAAATGGGACTCCTCAGTACCTAAAAGAAGAAGCCTCATATGGTTGTTTTTAAAAAATAGTCTTCATCCTGGATTGTGATCTAATGTCAAACGTCAAGTCATATGCACACACCTGTGTGTGCACACACACACAATAATAACTCAAAAAAGGTCCAAAACAATATGGAAAGGTGGCACAACTGTCCAACAATCTATATTTAAATTTCCTTATTAAACGGTGGAATGTTTTAGGTTCCACTAAGATTGTGAAATGCTGAGAACAAGTTAAGCAAAGCAAGTATCTTTACTAAAGTACCTCTTGGAGCATTTACTATGTTAAGTACACAAATAAAAATAATTAATAACTATTGAGTATTTATTGGATGTCACATACTGGTACACGATATTTAAAATATTTTATTTAATAATAAAAAAAAGCAATCCTTCAAGGAAGGTACTACCATACTTTCACTTTATGATAAGAACCTGATTCCAAATAGAAGCTAGGTTGGTATAAGCATCCCCAGAAGGTAGATGGATGTCTTCTGTAGCTAATTCAAGAACCTATTCAGAACTCAGAATTCTTTCCTGAATCAAGCAAAGGACTTATCTATGGATAAGATTAAGATTTCCCTCAGAAAATAATTCCAGGTCTGTTCTAACATATATCATATGGACCCGACAATTACAACTTAGAAAACTGTTAAGCAGATGGGGTTAAAAGAAAAATTAAAAGTCTCAGTAAAACACCCATACAGTATCTAAGTAATGTGAGGCCATATTGAACTAAATTAGGTATCCCTAAGTTTTTAAATACTTGATTTCTTATGTTGGATATTTAAATATAAACCCATTAAGTGATAGGTTCTGCAAAATTGATTTTGGTTTTTGGAATAGTGGATACATTTTTAAAAGCTAACATTCTTATTTTTAGTATAAATCTATATTATAAATGTTTGTATTAGTCTGGATAAGCCAACCAGAAATGAATTGGACACAAAAATGCTGAATTTTAAAATTATTAAAGTAAGCATTAACAAACTTCAGCATATAGCTTTGGCCTATTTGCAGAATTGTGAAAAAATACATCTATTTATTATAATTTTACAGAGTAGTTTACCTTAAGAGAATTGTCTAAAAATAGAAATGACTCTTAGAATGTTATATCCCCAAATTCAAAATGTACAAATTGTGCTTTTATGAGACAAGAAAGTTGTACATAAGATATACAGTTTATTAAATCATTATTGTTTGTTTTTATAAGGTCTCTTTGGAAGAAAGAAAAAAGTCACAAAAATACAATCACAGAGTTGTACAAGGTAGAGCAAAAGATGAGAGAAAAAGAATTTTCTAGATATTCCCTCCCAGCTTTGTAAAATTATCCAGTATATTATTTTATAGAATTAAAAGGTATTCAATTGAATTAGACATTTGCTATTGATCTAATTAAAATTCAGTATGTTAACTTTGCAGTATTAAATTATAGTGCAATGAAATAGTCTGTGATTATAAGATTTAGAGTCACTAAAGTGTCAAATAACAAGAATGTATTAAAAACAGATTTTTTGTTAGTTTTAATCTTGAAAATAGCTATGAACTGTGCCTTAGAGTATTAAACAATATTTAATCTGAAAACATGACAAATGGTAAATCCTTTCATAGCTTGGAAGAAAACATATGCTTTACAAGAGATAAGTGTAAATACGTATGTTCTGAGTTTATTTCATTTTTAATACCAATTTCTGTGAGGTGAATTGCATTTTGAATTTTAAGCATTTTGTTCAATTAATTGCAGTAAATCTCATGCTTTCACAATTATTCTTATAGGCATTTTTGCAAGGAAAAGAATAATTTTTGTTAACACATTAAATTACCAAAGAATAACTGTCAACTTTTGTTGCTTTACTTTTTCCTTTCACATTTACTTTTTTTAAAGATTTTTTTGATGTTTGCTCCACATCAGTCTGGTGTTTATACAGCTGTTATACATTAATGTTCACTGTATAAATTGGAATTGGCATACATGGGATCTTCTATCTTTCGTGCTTTGATATTATTACAGTATGAATACAATGGTGGTAATTTTATTTGTATAAGAGATTTAGGTCTCTCTGAGTATTTTCTACGAGGATATTTTAGATGTATTTTTAAATGATGATTTACATGATTCTTTCCATAAATATCTTAATGTATTATACTGGCAATTTTTTTTACTTTTAAATATATATGTTTTGTTATCTCAAGGGATTTGATGGGGCAGCTATTCAATATTGAAACTAGGTCATCAGTAATAGCATACAATTTGTCAGAAAATATGTTTAAAAATTAATCTAAGTGAATGGTACGAATCTATTAATAGTAAATACACTATTGAGAGTTTTGAAATCTGACTTTTCCTTCTGAGCCTAAACTAGTAAATGAGCAAATATTTTTGTAGGAAAAAGTACACTTCTTGGTCATTGTTTAGTGTGTGTGTGTATATATATATACATATATTATATCTATTTTTATCCATTTATTTATTATAGCAAACCAAAATGTAATTCTGTTGGCCTTTATCAACTTCATCTAAAGATGAACTGCCCTATCAAACCTTTTAACATTGTACATAGATTTATTTATTTATTTATTTATTTATTTATTTTTTGCAGTGTGTTGGAAACAACCATCTGATCTGAAGATTAAAATAAAATAGCCTGCAGCACAAAGTCACCTTGAGCTTTTCCTGGAAAAAAATCTATGATATTTCTTCTGAGATAACTGCAATGATGTAAAATAGAGGCTAAGTCTGAATAATTGATTGTCTGACCCTCTTGCTCCAGCTCTAGGATTTTGCTAAACTTTGTAAATGTTAAACAGTTTTCCCCACCAAACTTCAGGATGTACTTGGGGATGGAAGGTAAACTATAAAACAAACTCCCTAGATTGATGGAAAAATAAAACTTTCCATGAGATGGATAATTTTACATATTCCTATTCAAGAAAAAAATACATGCATATCTATCCCTGTATTAGTTTATCTAATGACCCATCATGGAAAAATGGCTATATAGGTGTTTGCTCTGTCATCACGGTGTATTTGGGGTGTTCTAAAGTGTTTGTGGTACTGTGGTGCTGGGATACCTCACAGAGATCAGCGGCCATTCTTGAAGGGTTTTGAGGGATTGAGACAGGCTCCTATAACTTGAGATGAAAAGAGACAGACCCTCTCAAAGCTCCGTGGACAAGGCAAGCATTGCGTTCCTAGTCACTCATGTTGATTTTTAACTGAGCTGTTTCTTTCCTGGATACCCATTACCTATTTCACAAACACTTTGCTTTCTGATGCTATTTCTAGGCCAAGAAGAACCATTTTGTTTCTAAACAAAAATCACCAAGCTACCAGAGCCTCTTCTTAAGTGGTTAGAATGTGGAAATTCTGAAGATTAGATGCTTCTGAAGTCCCTTTCACATAAAAAGAACAATATTAGGAAATAAATAATCATTTCGTGGGGGAGGTTTGGCTAAAATGTTCAATGGCTTTATGCCTTTGGGAACCTCAAAGAAACTTTTATCTGAGTATGTGACGAAGGAAGACATCGGACTGGACGAGCTTTCCTATTCCAGATGAGGAGAACGGAAACAGGAAACAGACCCATAACTGCTTTCAGAAAACTCGATAAACATAAAAACCAAATAAGAAGGTATGATATAATACCAGCCTAATCTGACGAGTGAAAGTTTTTCATATCAACTTCAACCTTACTACAGAGAATAGCATTAATTTTAGGGGTCTGCCAGTCCGGGTGTCTCATCCTGTGGTGATATTGTGTGCATATCTATGTATAGACTTAACCACTCTTCACAATCTACCATGCGCCCTGGGTAACTTATTTTTAAAATAGTTATTTTCATTTTAACTCAAATAAACCCTCTAAATAGTCTAGTCTTTTTAACAACCCAACTTTTAATATAGTTTTAAAAAGCACAGCTCTCTTGGCAGGTTGGTAATCGTTGGCTACAGTGATTAACCACATTAATTTGTGCCATTAGTAGAGAAGATTACATTTGCAGCATTAATCTGACAGATTATGCTATTAATTCATGAGTTGTGTTGAGTATTCTGATGCTAGGAGTAATGCAGAGGTAATGTTAGCAAAATAAAACAAATTTGCCACTAGTATATTTCTAACTGAAGGGCTCTGTAGCTCCAGGAACTGCTCATTTATTTAAGTAACTGCTTATTTTGTTGATCTCTATTTCTATAAATTTCATGAAGCCAAAATTAAATATGGAGCAAAGACACCGATTGTTTATCATTATGCATAGGGCCACATTCAATTGTCAGGAGAAAAGAAAAATTATATATGTTTGTAGAATTGTTGCATGAAAGAACTGAATATTTCTGATTTAATCCTGGATTCTAGCTTATAATAATGGAATATTCCCAAAACTCCTTAACCTGAATTTGAGATCCATGAATGGAAATGTTTATTAATCATTGATTCATAAAACCTGAATAGAAATGAGCCATTTCTGGTGACAGAATAAGCTCAGAATATATATGCACATATAAAATTTGATTAATGATGATTGTGGCCAATGGGTCTTAAGGATGACCATTAGCAGGAATCTAAAGGAGTCTATTAGGTCTGAAAACATGTGCATTTATTCATCTGATTTACAAAAATGGACTTAATATCCTGAGTACCTTCTTTTTCCATACCAGTAATCTGTCATTTTCTATTTAACTGTTTCAGTTTTTTTTTTATGTGAAGAAATGTAACGAAACTTAACTTTTTAAATAGTACCACTTATGTCCTCAATCAATAGGACCCAGTCTTTTGTAATATATTATTTCTCCATTGCTATTTCAGAGATTTTTTTCCATTTAAGTAAAAATCACTACAATGCTATTGATAAATGTTCATGATTTTAATATTTTTTTAGGATTTACTTAAAGCATTGTCCTCTATGTCAAGAGTACTGAGGTGGGGTGACTGTTCCTAGCTTTTCCAAGCAGGCAGGACAAAGCCAACTAAATATGCTAAACTTGTTATAGCATATGTCCAGTTCCAACTGGCCTCAAAAGTCAGTAATTATTCTAGCTTGTCCTTTCCCATTAGTGTCAATAACTCACATGCTAGTAACTCAATTCTTAAATTTAGTTACTCAAATCATCACATTTGGCCATTTGAAAAAGCCAACTGATTGTTAGTTGATGGTTTACTCCTATTTAACAGACTTACATATTTATTGAGAATTATACTATGAGACAGATATTATGTTTCATTGTTTATGAAATTGACATTTTTGGAATATTTCAAATTGTTATGCTGCCCTTGCTTGGAAAGCCTAATAGTAGATGGGTGAAATGAGACAGTCCAAAAATTATAAGAACAAGTAAAATGTTATTAGTGTCACAAAAGATAGAAGGTGGTATGGTAGCTTGAATCATATACCCCAACAAAATATATGTTTTCAATCTTAATCTGCATTCCTATGGGTATGCACCCCATTTGTAAATAGGGCTGTTTGAAGATATTATTAATAAGGTATGGCCAAAATTGAATCAGGGTGGGTCATAGCAGATCTAGCAAACTAAGACAAATGGCATGGGGATTGAAGGAGGAAAAAAAATCGTACTTTGTTTAGGTGAATAGGAAGGTTTAATATTACATTTAATTGTACTCTGAAAGTTGGGTAGAATTCACAAATGGAAATTTAGGAAGGCATTTTTGGTGAAAGTAACTTAAACATATATGTAGGCACTGTCTTAGTTTGGTTCTCGTGGAACAAGGTGAAGGATATGGTTTTACTACAGTAAAATTGGAGAAATTATGTGATCTGTTGCCTAATTTATGGATTTCCAGAGATGGTTCACTTAAGGAAACTTTAATACTTAGAAACAAATAGTTATTCAGTAGCTTACTAGAAAACAAATAGTTATTTAGTAGCTTTCCCATCCAAGTTGCTAGTAATTTCCTTTTTGCTGCCTATTTTTAGACTACTTAATTGTTCCAAAGCAAGAAGGCTATGAGAGGAACAGAAGGATAATTTCAATTTAGTCAGTTTTGCTATTTGTTAGCTCTGGTAAATGTTCTGATGCAGAAGGTGATAGGAAATAATGATCTTCAGTAATTGTCTATGGAGGATGTTAAGTCGCAGAATGCTGTATCTGATGGCAGAATGTTGCATCTGTGGCCTTTTCTGGGGCTCCAAGATTATATTTCTCTATCAAAAATAGCTGTATGTGAGCTCCACGGGTTAAAGAGTCCCTACACACATCTGTGTGCTTTAGTTATCCCTGCTGTAACTGGCCTGCGTTATGGAAGATAAATGAGAGGTATTTTAGAATATATATTCATGTTCCCTAAATAGACTCTTCTTGAAGAAAAATTAGCAGAGCTCCTAGGCATTCATCAATGAAGGAATTTGCTTTTGTTCTCTAAGCAAAACTTTCAAGTTTCCCTTGTGATTTTTGTTTGTCTTCTGGCTGTTTGCAATTTGATCACAGGGTCAAAGTGTTTTTCCAAGTGATCCGTGTTCTACAGCAATTGATTGAGTATTCAGAATCCTTTACTGCTTAAGGCCAAATTGAAATTCTTTACTGGAGAACATTAAATATATGGAGAGGAAGCCCACATTTATAGATGGGAAGACAATATTTTAAAGATGCCAATTTCCCCACATTTATCTATCAAATTAATAAAATGTTACTCAAAATTCCAATGAGGTTATTCATGGGACTTGGGAAATTGATTTTAAAATCTATGTGAAGGACTGTCACAAAGATGGAGCCTGAACGAAAACGTTGTCCATCTAACTTCGATCTCTGCTTGAGGTGTGCTTATTTCCAGAAAAATGAAGCATGCAAACACCGGCGGGAGACTGTTGAGAACTCTGAACTCCTGCAGCCCTGGACGGCGAAGTCCCCAACTAATGAAATAGGTGAAGCCCATCTTGGCCACGAGTCCTTGCCTTGCCACAGCCAGGGGCGTCCCCTTCCCAGAGCTTGTGCACCAAGTCCCCAACTCTGACCTTTGTTCACCTTTGCTCACTTATAGTAGTAAATTCTCCACCTCTGGGCAGGATTTAGGATGCCATTTTCTGAACCTGGATGTTTGTACACAACCCCTGACCCCCTATAAAAGAACCACGCTCACTTCCCTGCAGGGAAAAGATGCCTTTGGGACATGAGGCCAACCTTCTCCATTCTTTGCCCAAAGACTAAAGTTCTGCTTGTTTCACCGAATCTGGTTTCGTTCTATAGGTGCAAGTGGCATCGCACAGGGGACTCATTTTGGAGGTACCACCCAAAGAGGAGAAACAGGATCAGGGTGCTAAAATTAGCCAAGACTGCCATGAAAAAAGAAAAGAAGGGGAAAAAAGAGGAGGAGGAAGGGTTTGTACTGCAAAATATAGAGACTTACAAAGAGATAGGTTATAACTAGGTCATTGTTAGTGGCACAGTGATAGACAAACTGACAATTGAAACAGAATAGAAAGCTCAGAGGCAGACCACGTGTATCTGGAAATTTGAAAAATGACCAAGAAGACATGGCAAGGTAAGTCTAAGGAATGGGATTGTTCACCAATTAAAGTTGAAACAATGGTTATTCATGTGGGAAGGAAAAAGAAAAAGTTCTACTTGATACCATCACATTAATCAACAGATTGCTAGTTTACATTTCAAAGGCAGAAATTTAAAAGTTTTAGAAAAAAGTATGTTAGTATTTTTCTCAAGTTGTAGAGAATGATTTCTTAAACAAGACACAGAAGTGCCAACTATAAAGTAAAAATAATTAATAAATAAGAGTTTATTAAAACATATGAGACCAATAAACATTAAAAAACATATACCATATCATTAATAATAATCTGAGACTGCAAGGCAAGCTTGTTTTATAAACTACCATTGTAAAAGTTTCCAATTCCAAGATTTATAACAAATGTACATCAATGGGAAGATTTTATACGTTGTAACTGTACTATAAAT
This sequence comes from Myrmecophaga tridactyla, assembly GCA_004026745.1. Lineage (NCBI taxonomy): Eukaryota > Metazoa > Chordata > Mammalia > Pilosa > Myrmecophagidae > Myrmecophaga > Myrmecophaga tridactyla. The sequence continues at coordinate 15,334 of PVIY010005785.1, forward strand.
AAGTCCAACCGCTTTCAACATGCCCATACCTTATAACTTATCGGTTCCATGAAAAACTTTGTAAGCGATTCAGGAAACTTGGATAAGAATGTTCCCAGCACTGCTGTTCATAATAAACAAGTGGAAATAATCCAAGTATCCATCAACAACAGAATGAATAAATAGCTTTTGCTAGATTCACAATCTAGAATATTTAAAATATGTCAAAAAGAATGAAACACAAGAAAAATAAACATAAATGACTGCATATATTATGAAAATGATAATGATAAATTATTTATTGCTGGCATACATAGGTATATATTTATAAAATAAAGTGTATGATAAAATAGCCTTTAAAATATGGTTTACTCCCGGGTTCATTTCCCAGTGCCTGCCAATGCAAATATATACATATATATACGGCTTACTGAGGGAGGAATGGTGAGAAAGAGGGAGGACGGTCAATGACTGGCCAGAGAATGAGCATATGTGGGGATGTAAGTTATTAGAAATAGAATGGATATTGGGATGTGTTTTGCATTAATAGGTATTCATTATATTATTAAATAAATAAGATAAGAAAGCCATGTATAGACCAATGACGATGATGTCATGAATCCAGGTTTTGATGAAATGAAGGCATGCCTCTGAGGTCCAAGAGAAAAAGATATAACGCATTTACACTTCCCAGAATTCAAGAACAAATAAAAGACTTCAGATTGAAAGGGTTATTAAAGAGTGAAACTTGGTGGTGATGGGAGCTGAGGGGTGGGGGTGAAAACATATTAAGATACGTTAAATTTAAATTGAAGTATATCCAGGAGAGATAATTTCTAAAAGCTAACAGAAAGTAAGAAGAAATTGCCCAAAAGAAATATCAAATACCTTGACAGTCTACTGCTCAAACAGCGATACAGGATCCAAGATGGCAAGGTAAATTTTTAAAGTATTGACAAAAGTAAAAACTTTAAGCTCAACTATCTCTCCAGCCAAATTGTAAATTAATTGTGATGGCAATAAAAACACTTTCAGGCATGCAAAGTCTTAGAAATTTGCTAAGAATTTATATTCGTAACTGTTGGAGGAAGTACTCAAATAAGAAACACATTGAAAAGAATGCTGCCACAGGTCTGTTTTTGGGGGGGAATGCTTATCTTTTATTTCAAAAATCAAAGTTAGATCAACAAAAAGTAAAACACGCGGGGCGGCACACTGCCGTGCGGGTTGGACCCCGCGGGACCCCGCACGCACCTCTCGGGCTGGGCCCCGCCTGTCTCTCGCACTCACTCCCAGCCCACGAGCTGCCGTCGCTGCCACCAGCCCCTCCGACACCCATTCGCACCCTTGTCTTCGCCTCGCGAAGGGAAGCTAAAGACTAAAGCTGCCCGCTCTGACAGCTGGTGCAACCGGAACTGTGCAGAAACCCGCACATGGCGGAGACAACGAAGAAGAGAAGGACAAGGATGACCAGGAATGGGAAAGCCCCAGTCCCTCTAAAAGGTGTCCAACTCTGGTGTTGTGGCCGGGGGAGACAAAGACTTCCCACCCGCCGGCGCGCAGGTGGCGCACTGGAAGCCCCGCGCCCGGGTGGCCAAGCATCCTTCCCTGAGAACCCAGCACATCCTGCAGCCTTGCAAATGAGCCAGTGCCCGGACCCCAGGACCTCCCGGCAGCACTGGGGGTGCTCAGAGACTTGATACTTACTCAACAAAAGAACTAGCATCTGCTTCAATATACCACTCTATTGGGAGATCTGAGGCAAAGCAAAGAGCTCTTTCCTTTGATTTCAAGCACCATATTTATAGAAGCCATCTAACCCCAAACCATGTTTGCATACGGTCCTGGTTGGATTTCATTCCAGGATCATCGCAACCCCGAATGCTCCCCTGCAGTTTTATCTGGCGGTGTCACTATCAAAATGTGCCAAGACCTTAGTAAAATGACTTCGTTAAAAGTTGAGCTTTAATTCTGCTTCAGTAATTGCCTTAAGTCCTTAACTTTAATCTTAGTAACAATAGGGTACAAATTTGAGAGGAAAGATTAAGGCTAGAGAAAATGCTCAATCATTTGAAGCTTCTCATAAAGAGCACAATAGTTTTAATGCCTACTGGAGAGAAAGATGAGAGTTAATTAAAATTGCAGGTTTGGGGAGGACAGAGCAGGAAAGGCTATTAAACAGGCCATAGCCACACCGGATTTCAGCCCCCGACATGGCCTGTGAGATGCCGCCAAGCGCTCACATGAAGGGGGTGACTTTTTCCTCAGAAAGCGTGAGAAAAGCACATATCTCCGAAGTGGCTCTTTTATTCTAGGAGTCATCTTGCTGGAAAATCAGAGTTTAGGCTGTGGGCTCAAAGTGAATATTTCCGAAACCAGGTCTCTTGGTGTGAGTCCCAGAGTCGGAGATTGCCCATGCAGACGGGCTTTGCCTCGGAAATGGGGGACAGACGTGATTTTCAGTAAATCACCTCTTTGGGTTCTTCAAATGATCATGACTAGATGCAGAGCTAATTCTGAAACACTTGAGCAAGGGAGTTGAAAGCACATTAAAACCAGATAAAAACCTGCCCAATTTATTAGGAAATCCCTTTTGTGAACGAGGCGACTTTAATTGTGTTGGCAGACAGAAAGACCACATTCCATTTAGCTAGAAAAATCTGTTTGCTAGTTGACCCACCTGTCCAGGATTCCTCTCATGCTGGTTGCATAGATTCCCTTGACCAGGTTCACTTAGGGTTGTGAGGATGTCCCACACTTGACACATGTTTCCTACCTTGAGACACCCTAGAGTCCCAGGGCAGTGGTGTATGGGGCTGGGAAGGCCCAAGGCTCCTTTACTTGGATGCAACACCCTCCCAGAGCAGACGCTTGTGGAGGAGCCGCCCTAAATTGGCTTGCTCCACAGTTTTATTTGCTGCAGTTCAGCAGTGGTGCTGTGCGAGTGTCCTCACCACCAGCCTTTCAGAGCCTATTATCAAGTCCACATCTGTTGACTGGTAAAAGTGGATGGAAACCTGCTCAGACCATCTCCCCCGTTCTCTCCTGAGAGAAGCACAGCGCTGCTTCACGCTTTAAAGATATTTGGTTTCTCATCTAGTTGACTTACTGGAAGTTGGTGTGTACCTGTCACATCTCAGGTCTTCAAACTCGAATTTCTTAGTCGCTGAAATGTAAAAATGGGTGCTAGCTTTTGGTGATCCAGGCTTGTCCTCAGCGCCCCAGGGTAGGGATTCTGCAGCAGGGCAAGGGGCTGGCTTGCTAGGCCAGCCTGAACGGTCCTGGTGGCTTCTGCGCTGGATAGTTCTGCAGCCAGGAGTCCTATGTCATCTCCAAAAATGCCTTGTTAAGAAACTTTTTGCCCTTCCCAGGTCGCAATTGTGGGCCATCCATCACTAAAGGCAAAATGCTTCCTTTAGTGAGGTTATCGATACTTAGCTTCAAGAAGAATACTGATGGCAATACAGCCCCTTCATTTCTTCTCAAAAAAAATAAAATAAATCAAAACTAACATACTAGACAATAGTTGAGTGAACGAAAATTGAAAGAATGTTAAAATACTCCTCTTTTCTGGGAAAGATTCTATTTGGGGGAAAAGTGGAAAAATGAAATAAATAAAAGAGATGACCTGTTTAAAAATATCAATAGGAAAGCAGAAATAATTTCTAATATATTCAGCAATTACAATACATAAAATGGATCAAACTCACCAATTAAAAAACAGATCAGATTGTTTGCCAACAATATGGTATCTTTCGGAAAAATGCTTGAAACAGAGGAGATTGTGACATGATTACAGGGTTAAAGGAGGATTTTAAATTTATTTTCTTCTTTGATAATATAAGTCATTTGAGAGGTTGTTTTATGAGCACAAGGAAGGAAGCAGTAGAAAAATATTCAGTGTTCAAGAAGGAGGCTATGAACAAATAAGTTTTCAGAGAAAATCAGAAATGACACAAAGACCACTGAAAAGTAAGTACAAAAGACCAGATAACCTTTCTTCTGTTGTGCAAAGAGGGAAGTAGGGAAAAGGTAGGGAAATCAAATAATTTTGAGGAGGTAAAGAACTTCACCTCAGGGCAGGCCACAGTGGCTCAGTGGCAGAGCTCTGGCTGCCATGCCAGAGACCCGGGTTTAATTTCCAGCACCTGTCCATGCAAAAAGAGAAAAAACTTCACCTCAGAGATCTGTGAGTTCTGTTGAGTAAAAAACCAAACACTCAGGAAAGTAGAAAATTTGAGTTGATATGCCATAGAGTATGATTTGAAAAAAAAATTGGGAACATTTTTTAAAGATCCTATGTAAGTTGAAGAAATGATGACTGAGCAGCAGCTGAATTGAGGGAGAGTGAATTTATAGAAAAAGCAAGCATCAGTGGTTCATGATTTTCTCAAGTACTATTCCAAACCCTGAAAATGGAGAATGTCGATGCTAAAGTGTCTAACTTATAGTTGGAGAAAGTTGGAAGTCAGGTGAGAGGATGACAGAGATTCTTGAGGTAGTATTGTCAAGATTTGTTTAAGATTGACTGTGGAGTCTAGACAAGTTAGGAAAAAAGAAAAATCCAGAAGAGGCTGATGAGTTGGAAAATAAGGAGGAGTTGAAGAAATGAAAGTTCAATGAGGCCAGGAGCAAGTTTAAAAGTAGCAACTAAGTCAGAGATGGAAATTCTACCGATCTATTCCAATGTGTAAACCTTTCTGCTAATGTGAATAGAGATGGAGGATATTGGAATTTAGGAGTTAATAAACTACAAGGCTAAAGGTTGGAAGAGTTACTTGTGAAATCAGAGGTTTATATGCAACGCCTTTGTATGCCACTGAAAGGTGAGTTTGAAAAATTACCTCTGAAAAATATATATTTTTTAAAATTCTGGATCCCTTCCTTTTACTCAATATGTTTCCAACGAATTGCATTTTAAATGTCAGAGTAGTTCATTGCCCAAACTTCAAAATGAGTTTCCTTTATGGAGATAACTCATTACACTTACAACTACCTGATGTGTTTGATTTACATTCTCCAGAGTGAAAATAAAAATGTTGGTTTAAGAAGGTGCAGCTGAAAGCAGCGTGAACTGTGAAGAGTTGTGCATTCAGTGTGGAAGTGGGACTGCTTATCTCTTATCTTGAAGGTAGAGTTCCCTAAAGACAAAAAAATCAATGCATTCTAAACGAGGATAATTTTGTTGTTATTGTATTGAGTAAGCATAAACCCACTAAAAGGATCTCTCAAACTGTATACAGTCTTGGTATTTTACTTCAAACAATGTTTACAGCATTGTCAAATTACTGTATGGAGTTATATTAAAAATGCTAACAAGACAGATGATGACACTTAATATGTGCAAAGCTTCTTTTAGTACTTAATGCTCCATACAAAACAATAATTATTTTTCGAGTAACAAAACCATTTAATTTTTTTTACATGGAGACTTTTTCCTTATAACATTCCTTAACAAATATAGCCTCAAGATTCATGTATTGAGGAAAGCTACAACATTTAATATAGCCTATCCCCCTACAGATATCACTAGCATGAACTAACGCTGTGTGAGAGGATTTCAAGAACCTTCCCATCCAGTACAGAACTATAGCAATTCTGATCATGATGCAGGATAGAGTAAACTCCTTGCAGTAAAAAAAACAAGCTCACATTTTATATTTTTAATAATAATAGACAACTATCTCACCTTTAGTAAGCCTTCTCTTACATGCATAGTTTAATCACTGAAATCAAACCCCTCTTCCAAATAGAATATATTTCTTCCGAACAGCACAATCAAGTAAGGCTTATGCCTTAGGCATAGCACAAAGCACATTATTATCTGTATTCTGTTGCCTTGTTTATTTCACTTCTGTATTCATTTGTTCAACAAATATGCATATAGACAAGTATTATTCTAGAACCTGGGTCAACAGGAGAGAATGTGGTCACTGCCTTATGGATCTTAGTGATTTGTAACAGTCATTTATCAAGTGAGCAAATAAATTAACAATTAAAATTATAAGAAGTGGTTTGACTTAAACAAGTAAGTTTTGTAAATAAGTAAAACAAAGTGGGAGGCCTAATTTAAAATAATGTTAACAATTAAAAATTAAGAAAAGGAGAGTTGACCTAATTTAAAGTAACAAAAGTAATTTCAAGAATATATCTCTGAATAAGTTAATTGAACTGGGTTTGGAAAAAAAAAGTAAAAATTAGGCATGAGGAATATGGGGTGAAGGAGGAGTAATTGAATGGTCAGGTAGAAAAACCATCATGTGTGAAGATCCTTTTTACATTTAAGAAAATTTCTTTAAACAAGAAATTCCTGTTTACATTTAAGAAAAGAAGGAAGTACAGTAAGAAAGATAGAACATACTATGCGATGAGACCAGTCAGTTGAGGATGCAGGAAAATTAGAGCAGAGCTGAGCACCCCAGTACACTCTCAAATCCACATGATTCTCATTTTCTGTTCTTCACATCTTCCATGCTAATATAATCCCCAAACAAGTTCTTTTCTGTCTGTGTAAATCAGTCCTCTTCACCGAAATATATGCCTGGGGTTGTCTTTACTATTAGTAAACATGCCAATGAAAACTAATGACACTGATTGTTTTAATGACAAATCATATAATATTCCTCCCTTTTATAATAGTTTGAAAGTCCTCTGAGCTTATATATATATATATACACATATGGTGTACATAGTATGTATGTGTGTGTGTGTGTATGTATATACATATGGTGGTATACATACACATACACACACACACACACACACATATATATATATATACTGTGGGCTTTAGAAAGGGAAAACATTTAATTCTCAGAATGAGGGTCACTAAAAGGGCTCAAACTTTACATCTCTATGATTCCTTTATTTAATTTAGTGGAAAATATTTTGGAATAAATTTCACCTGTGGCAAGGTTTGTAAGCATTGATGAAAAAGTTGTGGGCAATTTGGAAAAATCCTCAGATATTTAAATAATGGAGGAAAATATTGTTTAAAACAATCCTGTTTGAATACCAAACTGATTATCACCACTTAAGTCTTCCAAAGTGATGACATATTTCTCATTAAGGGGACAATAAATCTCTATACTATTCCCTTTTATTTAGAAACTGACAGAGATGAGAAAATAGAAAAAAAAAACAGTGAAATGTCAAAGCCTCTGCCAGCTTTTCCTTGCTACTGAAAGAGAAGAATGGGCATAAATAGCCTATTGTTTTAGCAAAGGATTGCGTTCTTGGATATGCAAAATTATGCTTGGAGTCTTGCCAACCATAATTAGAGAACTAAATTGTTCTGTATAATATGGTGATTTGAGTATCTATGAGAGAGCCTAAGGATAGGGCTAGGGAGAAAGGAAAGGTGGGTTGTTATCAGAGTCTTGAGGAGAAAATTTGGGGCTGAGCAAGATGATATAAAACCTCTCCATTGTATGAAATTAGTTTAGGTGTGTGTGTGTGTGTGTGTGTGTAGGGAACTTTATAAAGAGACTTAATTCCGTGTTCATGTAAGTGCAGAACAAAATGAAAATGATAGTCAAGGACTGTGAGAGACAGATAAAATGGATAGTTTAGAAGATACAAAACTCAGAGGCAGAATGCATTCTGAAAACAGAAGTCCCCTGAGAATTAACAGAATTCTTATGTAGAACCTTGGAATAGCAACAGAATATGGATTAAGGGAATCAAAACAATTTTTCTTTTTTAACTTCAAAGGACAGAGCAACAATTGAGTTTCATTAGGTAATAAATAATAGACACTCAGAAGCTAAAATAAAATTATCAGTCTAACTAAGAGCTATAAGAAAGTTATAGGAAGAGGTAACTTAAGGATAAGTATACCTACCAGTCACTGAGTTCCTTTCTCTCCCTCAAAAAGGATTTCATTTACTGATGAAATGCCCCTCTCAGAACTAACACTTTAGATGATCTCATTTCTTAAAATTTATTTTTATCAACCTAACCTGGGATGTACTTCATATTTAGTTACTTTATGCTGGCAAATAATGATATCTCTATGGACATTCAATATATTACCTGCTTTGTGCTTGTTTCAGTTATCACTTGTACACATAGACCCATGAACCTAAACATCTGCATTCCCCGTGTGCACAGCATCTAGGAAACACTTATTGTCCTTCCTACAACTTGTCCAAATGTGAAATGAATAGTGGTTTTGAGGTTGTAATTCCTGGAATAGATTTCACGCTTTAGGCATGGCTTGCATTTGTCTTACTAAAGAGGAAACTAAGACTCACAGACGTTAATTGTCCAATTAGGGATCTCCTTATGAGAAAGTTGAACTTTTCTAGTATTTACCTTCCTTCCTCCCTTCTTTCCTTCCTTCCCTTTCTTTTCTCGAGATTTCTTCTTTCTTTTCATAACAGTATTATTGAGATATAATTCACATCCCATACAACTCACCCATTTAAAGTATACATCACAGTGTTTTTCAGTATATTCACAGAATTGTGAACATTGATTATCACCCCAAAGAGAAACTGCATACCCATTAGCACTGACTCCCCATTTCCCACCAACCCTGCAGTCCTTAAGGAATCACACAGGACAGTGAGTCAAAGCGTAACAGATTTATTGAGGGGAGAAAGCAGGGAGAAAGCAGGTCAGAGCTACCAGCAAAAGCAAAGAAAGTGGCTCTGGCTCTTTTTCTGAGAGATGCATTTTTAAAGGAAAACTGCGCTGGGAGTGGAGGGTGCCCCTGGGTAGTGATGCACTGTTCTCCTTTGATGTGCAGCTGCAACATCAAACAGTGACAGGTCTTGACCACTTGTTTCATTCGCCTTCTGGTAAGTGAGGCACTGGTATGTTTTGCTGCTACAACTGGTTCTGCAGAAGAAGCTGAGGGGCCCCTGGGTTAAAAGCCTCTTTTGCCTATAAAGTTCTTTTTCTGAGACCTGACACCTTCCATGCCCAGTCCTAGGCAATGACTAATCTACTTTCTGTCTCTACAGATGTGCCTATTTCATATAAATGGAATCACTGAATATGTGGTCTTTTGTAACTGACTTCTTTCACCTAGCATGTTTTCAAAGTCCATCCATGTTATAGCATATATAGGACTTCATTTCTTTTAATTCCTAAAAATATTCCTTTATATGAATATATATTTTATTTATCAACTCCTCAGTTGATGAACATTTGGGTTGTTTACAATTTTTTGGAAATTACAAATATTGTTGCTATAAACATTTGTGTACAAGTTTTGTGTAGACACATGTTTTCTTTCCCTTTCTTTCTCTTTTTTTTGATATATACCTAAGAGTGGACTTGCTGCTGTTATGCTGAAAACAGAATGTACAGACTCTGAAAGTGCAGGAGAAGTTTATTGAACTAAAGTAGCATGCATGTAGAACAGCACCAGAAATAGAGGTTACTGCTCAAAAGGGCTGGATTAGGGGAGGCAGCTTATACTGGTGTTTTGGACAAAGGGAGGATGTGGGAGATGGAGAGAGGGCAGCAATGCATGCATTGCAAGGAAAGTGTGGGCTACTTGAACTATGAGGGGGATGTGAGTTGTCTGGAGCAGGGTGCCTTTGGGTCATAGTCTGTTCATCAGTAACTTGCACCAACAGGATTGTTTATACAAGGTTGTGGCTATTTGGTGAAGATTAGCAGACTTGCTGGCACCAGTTTCACTTTTTTTATTACAGCAAGGGTCTACAGGAGTCTCTATAAGCACTGCAAGGGATCTTTGGCCTGTCAGCCTGCCTCAGTTACCCTCTGTTTCTTCTTTATAGTTTCCTGGGTAAAATGAGAGTTCAAGCAAATCAAGATGGTTGGTAAAGCCATTTATCATTCCAACTTCACACTGGGTCATGTGGTAACTCTATATTTAACATTTTGAGGCACTGCCCAACTGTTCCAAAGAAACTGTACCAATTTAAATCCTTGTTGTCATCATACTTTCCCTTACTTCTTAGCATGGTTACCTTTTGTTCTTTGACCACAATTATAATGGCTGCTTTGAAGTCTTTGCCTATTAAATCTTCACCAGGACTCTCTCATAGACAGTTTCCTTTGCCTACTCCTCTTCCTGTGCACGGATCACACTTTCCTGTTTCTTAGCATGCCTCACCATTCTTTTGTTGTTGTTGAAAACTGGACATTTTAGATAATATACTGTAACATTCTGGATTCTGATACATATCCTTCCCCAGAGGCCAGTTACTGATGTTGTTCGCTTGGTTCTTTGGTAACTGGCTGTACTATTTTGTTGAAGGCTTTTCCCCCTCTCTCCACCTTTTCCCTGCTCGCAGCAATGTGAAGTCTGATGTCATTTCTCAGAAGGCTCAGCCTTGGCTGAAATGCCACCCTGAATGATCGGGGCTTTTGCGCAGCTCTCTTTGACTGTCTCCTTCCATGATCTCTCTGTTCAGTTGTCTATCTCTGCTAGTATCAAATCCACATTCCAAATAGCTGGCTGATTTCTCTGTTATAAGCAATTCATTGGGGGTATAAATTTTTCCAAAGCCTGATATAATTATATGTGGGGACATCTGCATGGGTAGTTTTTGAGGCCAGTTATTGAAGTCTGTTCAAGCCTCACTTGGGCTCTTCTAAGTTGTCTCTTTCCCTGTATTTTTTTTTTCTGGTAAACTAGCTGGACAGGGTTTGGGTTTGTACCCTGATGAAGCTACCATCAAAATCACCATTGTTTTCAAAAGCATCATCAGGCTTGAACTTCTCCACATTTTTTCAAATAAAGTCAATTTCTTTGGGGAGAGTTTTGGCACTCTCTGTTCTTATGGCCAGCTTCTTCCCCTAGGCAAAGTCTGTAAGCCTTAGCTCCCAAGCTGAGGGCAGGGAGCATGTTCTGTATGAGTGACACTCCTGCTTTATCAGCAGGTATTGGGTGGCCTTTGGGTTTCTCATGTTGTCTCTGCCTGTGACAGCTCCTCAATGTTCTCAGTGTGCCACGCCTTAGGAAGAGCCTGTATTCTACTAGTAAGGACTATGTGGAGGAAGAGAGCCTCTGAGCTTTTGGTTTCACTCTGGAACACATAGCTGGGGGCATGAGCCCAGTTGGTACCCTCCCAGGAGATACCGTAGCCCTCAACTGGGAGCTGGGTGGAGAGGAAGCCTTGTGTTCGTGGCTCAACCCACCAGAAGTGAAGCATCTGTTACTCTGAGCTGGGGGTGATGGTGAGGGTACTCAAATGCCACAGACTCTCACAGTTCATACTGAGTTTTAGTGTATTTATTGCATTAATGTGTATTAATTTCATGTATTAGGAGAATTCCAGAGTATTTAATTGGTTGTTTTTCAAAATAATTTTTACCAGTTACACCTGTTTTGCTGGGGAATGGGTCCATGTAGTTTCTCATGACTGCCATTTCAGATGTAGAACTCTTCAAGAACTCTTTTAGTTTTTTCAAATTTGATTTCTTCAAGGCTGGCTGTCTCTGAATGATTCTAACTGTGCCAACCATATGTAGTGTCTCTGCCTTCACCTTACCTTCTCTCATCCCCTCCCTCTAGGTGGCCTCACAAATTTCTGAATCTCCTGGATGAGTACCAGCCCAGCTCCTTGCAGGCCCACCTTTCCTGACCTGGCCCGTGCCCTCCCACCCCTCTTCTCCTCTGAAGTTATGGTGGATCGTAATGTTTATTGTTATATTTAAGTATAGGCCTATGTTTATTACTTCAATATTAGGCAATAAAAATTACGGCCAAAGATTTTCAAAAATCATAAAGAAAATTAGTTTGTTTTCCCTCATGAAGAAACATCGGTGTTGTTTTATGGTTTACATGATTTCTGTAAAATTTATAGAACTTTAAATCAGAAAACCTGAGTTGCTACTAGTTATTGACAGTAACTGGCTGATTAATCCCTAAAGAAAAAAAAAAAGCCAAGATCCTAAAACAAAGCACCTTCCTTTTCTCCCTAAAATAAGCAGTATTCTGACCTTGTGTAGTCACGTCCTTGTTATCTTGATTGTTTTGCCACTTACGTATTCATTCCTAATCTTGAAAGTTTAGTCCTGACTAATTTTAAGTCTTAAAAGATGGCATTGTGCATTTTATAGTCTTTTGTGTCTAGCTTCTTTTCCTTCAAATTAAGTTTTTAATATTTATTCATCTTATTGCTTGTAGTTATGGCTCATTCATACTCATTATCATAGAGTATTCCACTGTATGCGAATAGACCAGAATTAATTTATTCACTCTATAATTAATGGACATAGTGATTTTGTGAGAAAATCTGGATAAATATGGAAGGTTTGAAACATTAATAAAAAAAATTGTTGCATAGGTTCTAAATAGTAAACAGTGAGTTGTGTAATAAGTAGTACGCAATTCATCAGGGAAGTAAAAGATAATTTATATTAGATATTTATAAGTATGCAAAATTTTTTAACTTTTAGGAAAACCACTAAGAAAACAGTAAAAGAATGTACAACTACAAGTTAAGAAGAAGGGAAAATGAAATAAAAAGTACAATCAATCCGAAAGAAAGAAGAGTCAGAGAGAGAGAAGACAGAAGGACGAAAGGAACATAGAAAAGGTAGAACAAATAGAGAGCAACATTAAGATGGCATGTTTAAAATCAAATATATGTTATTTCATTATATGTAAATGCATTTAATACATTTAATATTCCAATTAAAAAAATTATCATTATGGATTAAAAAATTCTAGCTTATTCTGCTTATAAGAGTTACAAAATAAATTGAAGGAAACAAAAAAATGTGAAATAAATAAGGGCATTTCTTGTGGACCAAAGATTTAACTCACCAAGAAGGTATAACATCTCTGAATTTGTAAGTACCAAATAATGTAGCCTCCATATATAAAACAAAAATTAACAGAATAACAGGTGAAATAGATTCATTAATAATCACAATGAAATATTTTTAACACTACTATTTATTAACAAAGAAGAAGACAGAAGATAGGTAAATGTATAGAAGATTAGAATCAACATTAATTAATATTAGAATGACTATATTTTTCCAATGAATATATATGGGACATTGCAGCCAACCGTTGGGCAAACTTCTTTTCCAGTGGAAAACTGAAAACACTGAAAATTTACAAAAGTTGATAATATGCCATAACACAAAGCAAACCTCATCATATTTCAAGGATTCAATTCACACAGTTTGTTCTCTGATTTCAGTAGAATTAAATTAGAAATCAACAACAGAAATATCACTCTAATAATTGCTATATGATTATAAATTAATAGAAAGCCTAATAATCAATGCATCAAAAACAAAATGCAATGGAGAACAGAAATTTGAACATGATAGTGAATATATCACCTGACACATCTTTGAATGCAATTAAAATCAGGCTTAAGAGAAGAAGGATGAAAATCAGTAATCTCAGCATACATTTCAAGAATTAACAAAAGAACCATATTAACTGAAAGTAGAAATAAAAAATAAAAAGCACAAAATAATGAAACAGAATACAATAAAGAAACACTGACAGAGCCAATAACAGTGACTTAAAAGTAAATATATATATGTTGATACTCTGGCGAGCCTGAGTTAAAACATGATGAAGAATTTTTAAATAATAATATTATGGATAAAAATGTACACATCACTATTACCCTAGAGACATTAAAGAGATGAGTATATTATGAACTTTATAGCAATTAGTTTGAAATTTTAGATGAAATACATAAAGTTCTAGAAAATATATCCTGCCAAAGTTGACACAGGAAAAGATAAAAAACAGAATAGAGTTAAATTTATTATTGAAATTAAATCCTTTAAAACTTTCAGACAAAAATAAGTTTTCACATATTATCAACAACTCTTTCCAACATGAAAAAGTTAGACCAAGCATAGCCTAAATACTCCTAAAGATTAGGAGAAGGATCAAAGGAGAAGGAGGAGTTATAACAGACAAGATAGGATTTAACAAATGAGTATGACTGCTGAATCGTTATAGTGATATGTCTTTCAGTCTCCAGTGTCTTAGAGAGGCTAGGATGAAAAACTTGAAAATGTGGAGCTGTGATCCATACCAAACTCTGAAATCTGTTCTGTAACTACTTGTCACAATGTACTTTGAAATTTATTGCTTTTTGTAGAATTGTTATATTTCACAATAAAAAAATATTTAAAAAAAGTTTTCAGGTATAAGTGGCTTCACCCAAGACTTATATAGAATTGTTAAAGATGAAATAAATTGAATACTGACTTATTATTTGTACATTTTTCTATGCTATGATTTAGTATACCAAAGAAAATGTGCATATGCTACTTGAGATCTCAGGTTTTGGTGATTCAATATCTGTGGATTCCTGCTTTGCCACTTACTAATTGCTTGATCATGTTACTTAAATATTTTGTACCCCAGTTTCCTTATCTGCAAATTGAGGATAATATTAGTTCCTAATTTGGGGGGTTGTATGAGACTTATATATGTTATTATTTGTGAAGGTCTAGGAATCCAAGGTACAAAGTCAGTCCTCAGTGAACTTTAGCTGTCATCATCATCATCATCATCATCATTGTAAAAATTGAACTGCTCCATGCTCCAATCCTGGGATATCCCAGAGGGAATCCCAGAGGCCTTTTCAGTCCAGAAGGCCCATCTACTGAGGGGCCGTGTTCTAACCTGAGGCTGCTGTTGCACCTGCTGTGTGGCACTTCTTCACTCCTAGCACCTACAGATCTATATGTGCTGGTGCTTGGACCGTTCTCTGGGTCCTCTGGTAACTAAGTCTCGGATAACCTGAGACACTGCAGTCTGCAGCTGGAGAACAGATTTTCTCCTTCTTTCTCCACTAAGTCAGGCCCTTCCCTCTGGAAAAACATATCATGCTGTCAATTTTTCCTTATGTGTGTCATCCCAGGTTGATGGGGCTGGGAAGAGTGGCCGTATGAGGCAGCCAACTCCAAGACTCTCAAAAAGAAGGAGTTAAAAGCTTCCCTGCTGCTTTTCATTCCGATCAACTTCTCTGACCTGCTTCCTACCTCCAAGGTTTCAGTATAGAATGGCAGTGTCTCACTGTTGCTCCCTTCCACTTTGTGTCCCTTTGCAGCCTCCAAATCCACAAAGCATGAAAGTGTAATATTTTACCTTCCTCCTTCAACCCGCCATAGCATTCCCCTCTGCCATATCATCCTCCTTTCTTTGGCAGTATCAGGGCTCCCTTCTGCTTTGGGGATTTGATGAAAGAATGGCTTCTCCAGAACATGATTAATAATAGAGAGGAAAGGAAAAATGTGAATTTAGTACTTCAATGTTTCATTTTTAAATGATTGTCATTTGCTTTGCTCTTGCTATAATTTCTTCTCATTATTGAGATAGTAATGAAAAACTTCAGGAATTAAATGAGGGCAAGTAGAAGAATAGCAGGGCTTTGAATTTATATATGCGTCAAGGCAAGGGTGAAGAAATGGGATCCCAAACCATAAAATGACTGTTGAATCTGTTGTCTACCAAGCTGTTATCCTTTTGCATTAATCTTTTCAACCCTTTTCATTTAGTGGGAGCATAGCTAATGGTAATTGTGAAAGATTGTAATCAATTATGCATTCTTCTTCCCCTCCAGGTTTGAAACAACTGAAAAGAATTATTAAAGAAAAATGGGGATCAAAATACCAGTTTTACCAAAGATAGATTGGAGAAAAATGGACTTGAACCTTAAATGAAGAATCTTCTTATACTTTTGTCCCTGGTTAAAGATAACCACCCTCCACTGAAGTGCCTGCCTTACTTATTTAGGTGCACATGGCGAAGCTGAATACAAAAAAGCAGAGACCTCAATAGCTGCGCCTTTGATTAGAGGGGCCAGGCCGGGCCATTATGTCTGATTGCGTGAAGTGGAAGATACAATAAAACAAGAGAGCAAGACATCAGGTAAAGATGCATGGACACACTGATGAAATCTCATTCCAGAGAAACAAAGCCAAGGTAGTTTTGCTGGCTTATTTCTATTTCTCTTTCCAGTCTGCATTAGTCCACTATCCTTTAGTAAAGTAATTGTCCCATTTTTCCCATGAAAATAATCCATTCTCCTTGGATTATAGGTACTATGCTTTAAGGCCGTTTCTGCTTTCTCCAATGAAAACCAGAGCGAAGGATATCTTCATATAAATTAATTGGAGCTTGTTTACTAGACTAAACTCTACACATGTGATATCTTCTGTTATTTGCTCATTTATTCAATTGGATATTTTTAAAAGGGTCAGAGTGTAGTAATAAGTACCTGTTAGAAACTCACAAATATTCCGTGCATCTGCTACCTGCTACCAGGAGTTTATCCCTTAACATGGATGAAGATAAAAGCCTTAGACTTTCTTATTGTTTGGTGCCTGGTCCGGGAATTGAACCCAGGTCTCCCACATGGAAGACGAGCATTCTACCACTGAACCACCCGTGCACCCTAGAATTATTTTTATCACTTCATGTATCATCAGTTAAATTATATTGAATGCCATTTGCCTTTATCCAATGCATCCCTATTGTGCCAATTTCAAGTATCATACATGGCTTTATCAATTTTCTTGAAACATTAGTAGGAATTGGGATTTTGTAGTCTATATTAGGAATAAAATATTAACATTTAAATGATACTTTACTTCAGTATCTAGTAATACAAATACTATTTGAAGTATGCTAACTATTCAGCCTTTTGCCTATTCACTACTAAACAATTTTAAGTTCAATTTTAAGTTGGACAAAATTAGCCTAAGTATCAAACCATGACCAAAGAAATTTAATTTTTAAATGTCCATCTAATAGTAGAAAAAAGTTAAAATGTGGTCCATGTTTTGATGGTCAATATATATGACAAAATTTCATTTAAAAATGAACAAACAAAAAGATATCTGAATTAAAACAGATTATAAAGTGCGTTCTAAGGTATTAATAACAAAAATGAAACCATCAGCATACATGCTCAAATTTAAAAGTTTGTAATTCTATACACTTGTGTCTTAAGCTTCCTGAAATGTGGAACTTATGTGATGGTTCTGTCAATAGCAACTACTGTTTTGGGTTGAAAGTTATAATAGTAATCCTATATAGGCAATTTTGATTAATATTGTATTGGTGTTTCTATTTTATAGATTCTTTGAAAACCACATTTTTCTTACAAAGCCTTAGTTTATAAAATGTAGTTTATTGTTTTTCTGAAATACTAATTTAATAATTAAACAAAATGTTTTCTTCCATATCACTAAACACAAAATTTCTCATTTGTGTGTCTCATTGTGTTCTTGTTGCTGTTAGATAAGCACAATTTTAGGGGATTGTTTATTTTAAATCATCAGTTGGAAATCATTGAATATCTGTATTGGATATCCACTTTTAAAAAAAAGGGAGAAAAGAGCAAATGGCTGTTTTTAAAATAAATAAATGGCTATTTTTATTGTGAAATATAACATATACAAAAAGCAATAAATTTCAAAGTACATTTTTACAAAGGATTACAGAACAGAATTCAAAGTTCTGTATGGGTTATAGTTCTACAATTTCAGGTTTTTCTTTTAGCTGCCCCAGGACGATGGAGACTAAAAGAAATATCAGTATAATGATTCAGCAGCCATACTTAATTGTTAAAGCCTACCTTTTCTGTTATAAGTCCTCCTTCTCCTTTAATCCTTCTCCCAAGTTTTTGGGATATTTGGGCCATGCCCATTCTAATTTTTTCACTCGAAAAGTGGTGTTGACATTATGGGATAGGGGATGGAACTAGTTAATATTCTTAGAAAGGCTGTCCTCTCTGGGTTTCAGGAGTTATCAGCCCTAGGAAAGATCTGGAGGTTGTACGATTCTGGGAAGTAAACTTAGTACATGAAACTTTTGTAGAATCTCAAATAGAGCCCTAGGTATTCTTTAGGGTTGGCAGGAATGGTGTTGGTTAGGGTTTAGCAAACAGTGGCAATTAGCAATGTCTAGCTGAAGCCTGATTAACAGTTGCCTCAGAATAGCCTCTCAACTCTATTTGTACTGTCTTGACCACTGATACCTCATTTTATTAGAATTCTTTCCCCCCTTTTGGTCAGGAAGGCATTGTTGATCCCAATGATTCAGAGCCAGGCTTATCCCTGGGAGTCATCTCCCATGCTGCCAGGGAGACTTTCACCCCTGGATGTCATGTCCCACAAAGGGAGAGGGTAATGATTTTCCTTGCAGAGTTGGGCTTAGAGAAGGAGAGGTCACATGTGAGCAACAGAAGAGGTTTTCTGGAGTACCTCTTAGGCATAACTATAGATAGGCTTAGCTTCTCCACTACATAAGTAAGTTTCATAAAAGCAAGCCTCATGATCAAGGGCCTTGATCTTTGAGTCTCTAATGACGAGAGAGTATCAGGAGTTTCCCCACTGGGAAAGTTTAATAGCCCCAAAGTTGTCCTCCAGTCCCTCAAGGGACTTTGCCAATACATTTAAATTATCTAAAAATGGCGATTTTTTGAAGATATGTTCAGAAAAACAGAAGTGCCACATGACAACTAAGATAGCCAGAAGAACCTTAGTATGTGAAAGCATTTCTGACAGTTCACGGCAGAAAGTGAGAAATATTTTCCCATGTACATTTTTGTCTATAAACCTGAAATAACTGTTTACTTTAGTGGGTTTCTGTTATACACATTTGTCAAAATTGATGATTTTCTCTAGAATGTTCCCACCATCCAAGTTATTATTGTACATCTTCCCTGAGTTTTGATACACTAAATCTCTGCTAAATTTAACTTTTCTCACCCTTTTTATTCAGAATATCACTATTCCTATTTAACTTACCAAATTTTGAAAAAATCTCTTTTGCTTTCTGTCCCCCCTCAGTGGTTGTTTATAATGATGATTGTTCAAGAAAATATACATGGTTTTAACAAAGTCTCTATGTAAAAATACTTATCACATTTCAATCATCATCAGTATATGATATGCTAGAGAAATGCTAAGATACTTTTATTACATAAAAGTTTGACAAATATTGACAGACAGCCATGCAAAGAGCAAGCTCATATGAATTTTAATTTAACTTACTAATTATCATTTTAAAGGGCAATTCTGTATGAGAATAAAGAACTTAACTTGTTCTAGTTCGCCATTGATTCCTCAATAATACTTGTTAAGTAACATCCATACTCTGAAGGGAAGAAATGAGGTAGTTTTTGCTTTACATTTCCAATAATCTGAAGCACATATTTAACTAAATTCCATGGCTAATAAAGAGTGATACTTTTTAAATATTATTATATTAAATCATTTATAATTCATCATAATTATCTTAGATTGCCAAGCTGCTATGACAATCACAACGCAATCGGTTGACTCAAACAATGGGAATTTATTGCCTCACAGTTTTGTGGGTAAGAGAAGTCCAAAATTGAGGTGTCAACTGGGCCATCTTTCTCCCTCAAATCTTTAGCATTCTGCAACTGGCACCTGGTGATCTTTGGGGTTCCTGACTCTATCCCTGCCTTACCGCATATGGCAATGTCCTCTCCTTTCTCTTTGGCATTCCATTGACTTCCAGCGGCCTCTGTCCCACCGTTTTCTCTCTGTCTGATTTTCTTCTTCCAATAACCTTGATTAAGGCCCACCCTCATTCATTTGAGCCATATCCTAACTAAAATAACATCCTCGAGAGCTGCTGTTTAAAATGGTTCCCACAGTGTGTGTGAGTGTATATGTGTTTTCATTTTTTAATTTTCTTTTGCTGCAAGCATGTAAATATCATTAAAATAGACAATTCACTTACAGACCTTTAATTTGAAGTTGGTGGGAAAAAATACTTTTTTTCAGAACCCTAATTTCTATAGCTTAGGTGGTAGCATTAAAAGGAAATATTAATAAAAACAAGGATATGAGAAATCTTTCTATATTTATTTTGTGATAATCATACTTCTTTACAGTCATTTACTCAAGTTCATTGACGTGTGACTTAAGCTTTCTCCTTGCCCATATCTTAACCATCATTTAATGGACTTTGTTTAGAATCCCATTAGATTAGATTAGAATCTTAATCTTCAGTGTTCCTTAATACTTACGATATTAGGCCCCTATGAGGGCTCAATACAACTTTATTCTGATTTTATTCATGCAGAGGTAAAATGGCACAAAGAATAATAGGAAAGAATAGGTAATAACACAAACGTGTGCACAGTCCGATTTTGCAATGCCTAAATTTATCACATGATTAACCGTCTTTTCTCTTCTCATTGTAATTCAATGATTTTTCTCTTCCTAAAACTTTTTTTAGGATAATCCATGGGGTTATCATGATTAGAAACATAAACACTGTACCCCATATCATGTTAAAAAAAAAATACCCAGCCATGATTTCAGCATCAGCATATTTGCAGTAGTACTGCAGAGGAAAAACTCCAGTTAAATGCAAGATGTGATGCAGAAGGGCTGTCTGCAGAGGAAGGAGTGGGAAGGGCAGCAAGAAGGCGCCAGGGTCTTGGCAACACTACTCTGCTGGCAGCAGAGTACAAGAGAACATACTCTGGGCCACTGCCCTACCCCTGGCTCAGAACAGGCTGCGAAGGAGCAGCAAAGGCTCCTACCGTAGGCTGATTGACTTCCGTTCTAAGCCCTCGCTTCCTCTTGAAGAGTGGAAGAGGTATTCAGGTTTTAAAAGAAAACAAGGCAATTTTCTTGTATGTGTCTTTGGGGTACAGGACTCAAGTCACAGTTCAGACAACTTAATAACTTTGTCTACCCATTTAACAGCGTCTATAGAAAAAATAATTCAGTGACTTTACCAGCCAACATTTTTAAATGGTCTAAAATTACCCCAATAGCAACAAATCAAAAAATAATGACTGTTCTTTTACTCCCCAAGTGACATGTCACTCAAACAGCATTTTATAACTTCTTTTTCCCTCAAAAAATACCTTTAAAAAAAATAGCAGTTTATAATAATCCTTTTTCCCTGCACACCAGCCTGCTGAGGGAAAGTGGGTAATAAAACCATTATTTTCCTGGATTTTCCCTACCTCCAACAAGTAAGATCAGTTTTATTCAAATTCCGCCACATATTTGAGATTCCCCAAGGAGTGTGTAGTAAATACACCACAAAGCATCCCTCTGGGATACTCTTTGGCCTCCTCTTCTGCCTCCACAATTTTCATGGTGTCTTTCTTATTCTCTAGAAAAGAGGTTTGGGTTAGAAAGCCAATGCATCTGGAAGGCTTTGCTGCCACTGCAGCCTGTCTGCAGAGCCTGTCCCCCATGCCCTCATCTCTTGAATACACTTGCTGGGGCTGCTTACAGTGGGGCTGCCACAGATGCCACTGAAGCCAGCCACGGAAAGTGCTGCCATGGGGGCTGGTGCCCGCCCATTTCTATACCACCGCAGCCACGGACAGATGTCCAGGTCCCTGCAATCTGCATTTCTATCTCCATCTCTCAACCATGCTCACATGTTGGTATCATCCCTTTTTGCCTTCATAACTGTTGACACTAGCATTTCTGATGTTTCATGCTCCCAATATGTTGTGGAGGTTTTAAGAAGAGACCTTTTCAGTGTCTGCCTGCTCTTTTATCATAGGCCTTTTGCCCACAGATCAACATATGAATTTTTGAGGACCAGCTTGAAGGACAATTGAGTGAAAGACTGTGAGCTGTCAGGGGCCTTAGTGCCTTTGAATCAGACTTGTGCACTTTCACTTTTCCTTCTGGTAAGATAGAGGCTTTCTTGGTTTTATATAAATAGGGCCCCTAAAAGGCTAATTTATGAGAATGCCAGACATATCCAACTATGCCTCAATCCCAGTATAAACAAGAGAAAAGATTCAAATTGGAATTTCTGATAAACAGCAAATAATTGCTACTGGGTAAAACATGCCGCAGTACAGCAGTTTGAGGCAAAGGCTGGCATGATCAATTGTTACTAGAGAGCTTGATATGTGGAATAAAAAAATGAATTAAAAAATTGATGCATTCTTTGTTTGGATTAGTAGCTAAGGTTCTATTTGTGATTCTCTATTCTTGGAGGATGAAAAGGTGGGGGGGGGGCAAGTAACTTTTCCAAGAATTATTGGTTTGGTTTTCCTTTGTTTCCAAAAACAGAACTGAAAGGCCACTAAGCTCAAGTTTCCAGTGGGATGTTATGCTTCAAATATGGATCATGACTCAAAGATAAAATTGCACTGGTCAAAATGATCTATACAAAAAATATCTGATTTAATGAGGTAAACAATGAGAACAAATAGAAATTAGATTTTTTTTCTTCTGCCTTGATGAATAGGGACTAAGGAGACACTGGATTTGCTTTGATTAGCAAAAAAGGAACTAAGTAGAGGTGGAAGACTACTATAAAATTCAATGCTGGACACAGACAAGAACTGCTGATTGGGTCACTGAGTCATCCTGCTTAAATAACCTACCCATATTCCTTCAACTTATGGGCAAGAAGAAGCCATCAAAACTGAGTCATATTCTAGGAAAAGTTATTAGTACTGTATTAGCCAAAAAGTACATACATTTGACAATACAAAAAAAAATTTACAAATTTTAACTGTTTGGGTCTGCTAAAGCTACCAGAATATAATATACCAGAAATGGGATTTATTAATTTACAATTTATAGTTGTTAGGTCATGAAGGTGTCCCAATTCAAGACATCAACAGGACAATACTATACTCTGAAGACAGACTGCTGGCATCTGGGACACCGCTGTCAAATGAGAAAGCACATGGCTGGCCTCTGCTGGTCCATTTGTCCCAGGTTTCTTTTCTTCCAGGTTCTGGCTTCAGTGGCTTCCTCTCTCAACTTCTGTGGGTATGCCCTTGTCTCTCAGACTATTTGGGGCTTTTTACATGTGCTTCTCTGGGTTTTCTGTGTGTCCTTTATCCTCCTATCAAAGATTCCAGTACGATGATTAAGATCTACCCTAGGTCACTTGTCAACTGAAATAACCTAATCAAAATGTACCACCCACAATTGGTCTACACCCGCAGGAAAGGATTAGCTGATCTTTTCTGAACATGATCTTTTCTGGGGTACCTACAATTTCAAACTACCACAGAAAATGTCTATTCCTATGATATGGGTGGATGAATGAGTGAGAGAATGCATAGTATGTGTGGTATCATTTCCTTCCTTATCTGTGAGAATCAATTAATAGATGTCATTTTGTTTTATTGTTACAGAGGTTGATTTGTCTAAGGAACCAGCTAATAGAAATTGAAATTTCTATCTTTAAATTTTCAAGCTAGTTCAGAATACATTCTGCAAAGGTTTCTTTTTTCCAATTCCATCTGATTATAGGCTTAAGGATGCCGTCACATATTCTGTGACTAGTAACCATGTTTTTAAAGAAATATTCAATGGAATTATTTTTGACATCTTTCTTTGTTATAAGAACAGTTATCTGTAGATATAAAAAGTGTCTTTTAAACTTCTCAAGACAGTTTTCTTAAATGACCCAAATCTTTGATCATCCCTAAGAGCTTCTGCATTCAAAAGCAAGCACAGGGACTTCCAGGAAGATGGTGGAGTAGGCTAGACCAGATTCACTCCAGCAGTGTAGGACAAGACAAGGGATGGGGAAAAAAATGATTGGGACTGCAGTCCCAGGGGGGTGAGTGATCAAAGAGAGTCTTCATTGTTTCTTGGATAAGAGAGAGGTGAGGAGATAAGGACAGGGTATGCAGAATGGGTCTGATCGTCCATGACCACCACTGCAGATCCAAGGAAACTGACCATCCCGCCACTGGAGCCTGCCCCAGCTGCTGGCTGGGGAGAACTCCCTGCATAGCTTGAGAGCTGGCAGTGCTGTTGGGGAACCTGGTAGCATGCCTAGCTGTCCACAGTGAAAAGCTGTGCCCCTAGGCACTGGAGGAATCGGCTGGCCGGGTGCCGAGAATAGGTATCCAGTTGGGCATGGTGAATGGTGGACCCACCAGGCTGCAGGCACTGCAGATAAGCTCTCCCCTGGGTGCTGCAAATGGTTCCCCCATCCTGCCACTGCATGCTGGGAGCAACCCCCTGCCTTGCACACCATTTTCCCAGCTGGTCACGGCAGTCAGGGGGGCCGAGCACCACCTGCTGGGAAGAAGCAGTAAGTGCAGTCTCACACACTCCCAATCGGCCTAAGTTTTTTTCTTAAATATATTTTTCTAAATTATTATTCTTTTATTTTTATGTATATATTTTCATTTTTAATTCTTTTTTTAAATTTTTTATTTTCTCGACCCTTCTGTGGGCAATTCATTCCCAATATATCTTAGAGTGTCTCCTGATTTGGGAGCCTACTACTGCTGACGTATGTCTTTTACATTTTATTTTATTCATTTTATTTTATCTTATTTTTATTATTATTATTATTATTATTATTATTATTATTATTATTATTATACATGGGCCAGGAATCAAGCCCAGGTCTTCTGTGTAGTGGGTGGGTGTTCTGCCACTAAACCACCTGTGCACCCCTGCTTGGCTTTGAATAGACCCTCAAGTTGAATTGTGTCAGTTACATGAGACCTGGGCCTTGGTTTGGCAGGGAATAACTGGCAAACCAAGTATGAAATGAAGCCTTCAGTGCAGAACCAAGACAAAACTGAAGACAAATTAAGGAAATCAACTGGAAAAATAATGTTATTAAGATGGTCAAATTGCCCTGAGCACAACAGAAAATCACAACACATGTGAATATCCAAGCAGAAACGGCTCAGCCAAATAACCAAATCCAAACATCGGAGGGGACACAGAATATGGAACAACTACTAAAGGATATTTGTATAGAAGTAAAGGATATCAGGCAGGCACTAGAAGAGCATAAAGAAGAAAACCAAAAGTTAAATGGAAAAATGGCAGCTCTCACAGAAATGAAGGCTACAGTAGACCAAATTAGAAGTATACCAGAGTGACATGATAACAGAGTCAAAGAAGCAAAAGGAAGAATAAGTGAGCTAGAAAAAAGAACAATTGAAATAGAATGCACAAAAGAATAAATGTCAAGAAAGATGGGGAAAAGGTACTGCATCTTAAGGAAATGATCACAACAAAAGGCACCCAATAATAAGTATAATTGGTGTCCCAGGTAGAGAAGAGAAGAGTATAGGGCTGGGAAGGTTAGTTGAAAATATTATCGGGAAAAATTTCCCAACCCTTAATGTGCTAGTTTGCAAGCTACCAGAATGCAACATACCAGAACTGGAACAGGTTTTAAAAAAGGGGAATGTAATAAGCTAAAAATGTACAGTTCTAAGGAAGTCCAGATTAAGGCACCAGCAAGAGGTTACCTTAAAGATCAATGGTTCAGGAACCCCTCTGTCAGCTGGGTAGTCATGTGGCTGGCATCTGCTGGTCCCTTGCTCCTGGGCTCTGTTGTTTTCATCCTCTGTTCCTGCAGGGGTTCCTCACTTTACTTCCCCAGAGCTGACTTTCATCTCTTGGCTTCCCTTGCCTATCTCCAGGTTCTGGCTTGCTTCACATCCCATGGCAATGGTTGCTGGGTTCCAAGATCTCTGAACATCCATGTCTTTGTTCTCCACATGTGGACATCTGTCAGCTCTGCTGTGAAGTTTCTGTCAGCCCTGAGGCTCCTGTTGTTTCTGCCAGCTCTGTCAACTCTTAAGTTTCTTTTAAAAAATTCTTCCTCTTTTAAATGATTTCAGTAAACTAAAAAAGACCCACCTAGAATAGGTGGAATCACATCTCCATGTAATCAAAAGATTACACCTACAATTGGGCTTGTCACACCTCCACGGATAATCTAATACGAAGTTCCCTAGGGTATTGAATCAGGATTAAAAGAAATGGCTGCCCCCACAAGATCACATCAGGATTAAAACATGGCTTTTCTGGCATACATAATACTTTCAAACTGTACTCCTTCTAAAAGACATAAATACACAAATCAAAGAGACCCAATGAACTCCAAATAGAATAAATCCAAATAGGCCTACTCCAAGATACATACTAATCAAACTGTCAAATGTTGAAGAGAAGCAGAAAGACCTGAAAGCAGCATGAGAAAAGCAATCTACTAAATAAAACAGAAAGCACGTGAGACTGAGTTGGGACTACTCAACAGGCACCATAGAGGTAAGAAGGCAGTGGTATGATATATTTCAGATCCTTCATGAGAAAGGCATCCAGTCAAGAATTAATATTCCAGCCAAATTGCCCTTCAAAATTAAGGGAGAGATTAAATTCTTCAAAGACAAACAAAGACTGAAAGAACTAGCCAACAAGAGACCTGCCCTACAAGAAATATTAAAGGGAGCCCTTTCAGCTGAAAAAAAGACAGGAGAGGGAAGTCTGGAGGAGGTCACAGAATTGACCAGTACCAATAAGGGTAACTTAAAGAATAAAAAGGGGGGTGGGTGGAATAAACAGCTGACAAATAAAAGCTAAAGGATAAGGTGGTAGATACAAAAACTGTTTTTTACAGTAATAACTTTGCATGTTCATGGACTAAACTCATCAATTAAAAGGTAGAGATTGGCAAAATGGATTAAAAATATAATCCATCTATATATTGTTTACAAGATATATAACAATATATCTTGAGGCATCTTAGCTGCAAGGACACAGATTGAAAATGAAAGGATGGAAAATAATGTTCCATGCAAGCTGTAACCAAAAGAAAGCAAGAGTAGCTATATTAGTATTAGACAAAATAGACTTTAAATGTAAAGAAATCATAAGAGATGTCTACCTTTAAGAAGGACACTGCATATTAATAAAGGGGAAAATTCACCAAGAGAAAATAATAATTATATTTATGCTCCCAATTGAGAAGCACCAAAGTACATGACGCAAGCATTGGTAAAACTGAAAGGAGCTATAGATATTTCAACAATAATAGTTGGAGGCTTCAATACAATACTCTCCCCTATAGGTAGATAGGACAACCAGACAGAGGATCAACAAGGAAACAGAGAACCTAAACAATGTGATAAATGAATTAGACCTAATAGACATATATAGATCATCATACTCCAAAACAAGACAGGATATACATTATTCTCTATTGCTCATGGAACATTCTCCAAGATAGATCATATGCTGGGACACAAAACAGGTCTTTATAAGTTTAATAAGATTGAAATTAACCAGAGCACTTTTTCTGACCTCAAAGGTATGAAGCTGGAAATTAATAATCACCAAAGAACCAGAGCTTTCACAAATATATGGAGATTAAACAACACATTCCTAAATAATAAGTGGGTTAAGGGGGAAATTGCTAGGGAAATTGGTAAATATTTGGAGGAGAATGAAAATGAGAATACAACAATCAGAATTTATGGAATGTGGGAAAGAGAGTACTGAGAGGGAATTTTATTGCCCTAAATGCCTATATTAACAAACAAGAACAAGAAAATCTGAGGATTTAACTGCTCACCTAGAGAAAGTAGAGAAAGAACAGCAAACTAACCACAAAGCAAATAAAAGAAGAGAAATAACAAATATTAAAGCAGAAATAAATAAACTGGAGAAAAACAATGACAAAAATAACAGCAAGAATTAACAAAACCAAAAGTTGGTTCTTTGAGAAAATCAATGAAATTAATGAACCTCTAGCTAGACTGACAAAGAAAAAAAGAAACAGGATGCATTAAACAAAATCAGAAATGAATGGGAGGCTATTACCACAGATCATGAAGAAATTTTTTAAAAATCATAAGAGGACACTATGAACAATTATATGCTAACTTAGATGAAATGGACAAATTCCTGGAAACAACAAACAACCTATACAACCTAATGCTAACTCAAGAAGAAATAAAGCATCTCAACAAACCAATTACAAGTAAAGAGATTCAATCAGTCATCAAAAATCTTCCCACAAAAAAAGGCCAAGACCAGAAGACTTCACAGGGGAATTTTATCAAACATTCCAAAAAGAACTAACACCAATGCTACTCAAATTCTTCTTAAAAAATGAGGAAAAAGAAGGCTGCCTAACTTCTTTAATGAAGCCATCATCACTCTAATACCAAAACCAGAAAAAGATGGTAGAAGAAAGGAAAACTACAGACCAGTCTCCCGACTGAACATAAATATAAAAATTCTCAACAAAATAGAAGCAAATCAAATCCAATAACACATTTAAAGAGTTATACATCATGACCGAGTGAAGTTTATACTAAGAATGCAAGAGTGGTTCAACACAAGATAATCAATCAACATAATACAGCATATTAACATTGAAAGGGAAAAATCACATGATCATATTGATTGATGCTGAAAAAGCATTAGCAAAACTCATCATCCTTTCCTGATAAGAACACTTCAAAAGGTAAGAATAAAAGGAAACCTCCTCAATGTCAGAAAGGGCATATATGGAAAACCCATAGCCAGCATCACACTTAACAGTGAAGGATTGAAAACATTCTCCCTAAGATCAAGAAAGAGAGAAGGATGCCTATTGTCACCACTATTATTCAACATTGTATTAGAAGTCCTAGCTGAAATGATTAGACAGGAGAAAGAAATAAAAGACACCCAAATAAGAAAAGAGTAAGTAAAACTTTCACTATTTGCACATGATATGATCCTTAGAAAACCCTGAGAAATCTATGGCAAAGCTTCTTCACTGATAAACAAATTCCTCAAAGTGGCATGATGCAAGATTAATGTACAAAAATCAGTAATGTTTCTATACACAAGTAATGACATATGTGAGGAGACAAATAAGGAAGAAATTCCATGTAAAATAGCAGCCAAAAGAATAAAGTATCTAGAAATAAGTCTAACCAGGGATGTCAAGTATGTGTACGCAGAAAACTAAAAAACATTGCTAAAAGAAATAAAAAATGGCCTAAATACATGGAAAGACATTCCATGCTCATAGATAGGGAGGTTGGATGTTGTTAAGATGTCAATCCTACTGAAATTGATCTACAGATTCAATGAAATACCAATAAAAAATTCCAACAACTTACTTTGAAGACTTGGAAAAGCTAGTTAACAAATTTAATTTGAAGGAAATGAGACCAAGAATAGCTAAAGACATACTAAAAAAGAAGAGCAAAGTGGAAGAACTAACACTTCCTGACTTTAAAACTTACTATAAAGTCACAGTGGTCAAAGCAGCATGATAATGGCTCAAAGATAGAAGTATTGGTCAATGGAATGGAATCGAGAGTGTGGAGATAGACCACCAAATCTATGGACAATTGATCTTTGATAAGGCATGGAAATCCACTGAGCTGTGACAGAATAGTCTTTTCAAAGAATGGGCATGGGAGAATTGGATATCAATAGGCAAAAGAATGAAATATACAGCTACTTACACCCTACACAAAAATAAATTCAAAATGGATTAAAGACTTAAATGTAAGAGCTAGTACCATAAAACTTCTAGAAGAAAATGTACAGAAACATCTTCAAGATTTCAAGATCTGGTAATAGAAGGTAGCTTCTTAAACTTTACAACTAAAGCACAAGCAGTGAAAGAAAAAATAGATGAATGGGAACTCCTTAAGATCAAGGGCTTCTGTGCTTAAAGGACTTTGTCAAAAAGGTGAAAAGGGGCGGCTGCCGTGGCTCAGCAGGCGGGGCTCCGACCTGCCGTGCTGGAGGTCTGGAGTTCGATCCCTGGTGCCTCCTGCCCATATGCAAATTAAAAAAAAAAGGTGAAAAGGCAGCCAGCTGAATGGGAGAAAATATCTGGAAACCATCTATAGGACAAAGGTTTAATATCCTGTGTATATAAAGAAATTATACAGCTCAACAACAAACAAACAAATAACCCAATTATAAAAATGGGCAGAAAATATAAATAGACATTTTTCCAAAGAGCAAATACAAATGGCAAAAAGCACACAAAGAGATGCTCACTTTCATTAGCTATAAGGGAAAAGCAAATCAAGATGATGAGATAGCACCTCACACCTATACGAATGACTGCTATTAAACAAACAAAAACTATCAATGTTGAAGAGGACGTGGAGAATTTGGAACATTTATTTACTGTTGGTGGGAATGTGTAATGGTGCAGCTGCTGTGGTAAAGAGTTTGGCGGTTCTCTAGAAAAATAAATATCGAGTTGCCCTATGACCTGGCAATACCAATACTCAGTATATACCCAGAAGATCTAAAGTCAGTTGCACAAGCAGACATTTGCACACCAATGCTTACAGTGGCACTATTAACAACTGCCAAAAGATGGAAACAATCCAAGGGCCCATTAATAGATGAGTGGATAAACGAAATGTTGTATATAAATATGATGGGATATTATGCAGCAATAAGATGAAATTAAGTGCCAAAGCATATGACAATGTGGATGAACCTTGAGGCCATAATGCTGAGTAAAATAAGTCAGACACAAAGGGAACAGATGCTGTATGATTGAGCTATTATGACTCTGGTAAAGGTAATCTTAGAGGTTGCACTTTAGAATAAAGCAGATCTAGAGGTCCACAAAACCTAGAGATGGGGGAAAGGCTACCCAATGAGGTTGAGCTTAAATATAAGGGAACATATAGGAGTGATGGTAACTAATTATCAGGTCTGTAAGTAACATCGTGATATTGAAGGTGAATATAATTGAAAGGGGATGTATAGTGATGTATCCCACTGATTAAATCTACAATTATAAATAACTTCTCAATGAACTACTTCAAAGTTTTGTATTTAACAAAGAGTCAATATTAGAGAGGTATAAGGGGAAAAATAAAAATGCATGCTGTGGCCAATAGTTAACAGGAAAACATCAACAGCACCACAGCATTACCAAGCACAACTTATTGGTGGGGAGGTACAGGTGATAAGGGATAGTTCTGATTTGATAGTTGGTAAGTCTGTGTTTGTTAGTTCTTTATCTCTATGGACCAATGAAAATCATCTAAAATTGAGAGTGCTGCTGATTGTACAATCAAGTGAGAATACTGTAAGACATGGTTTGTTTATTTTGGACATTATCCATGATGCCCAATAGATGGAGGCAGCCAAAGAGTACAATGACTAAGAAGCAGAACGGTGAACGTTGATCCATTTGCATGATGGAATATGGTGCAGTGTCAAAAAGGAAGCACATCAAGAAGCACTCAACAAGCTGAATAAACCTTGGGGACAATGTGTTGTGCAAGATAAGCCGGAAATGAACAAATATGCTAAGGTCTCTCTCAAAAAATACTTATAAGAAAATTGGAGCCTAGACTATGAGCACTTATGGCAACCACACTTATTCTAAAGTTATGAGTGTATTTCTAGATTCTGAGAAACTGAGCAATATGTATATCAGCTGGTATTTCCCTGGAATTTTGAGTCACTCTGTGACATCTAAGACCCAGAAGTGAAGTGCTGCAGGTCTAAAGTTTGTATCACTATATAACTGTTAAAGTAATCAAAAAAAAAAAAAAAAGATCAGGCCTCAATTAGAGGTAAAAATGAAATCAATCTGGCCTGGACTAAGATAAATCAGAATGCAAGGTTAAAGGTGATAGTGTATGTACTCTAGACTTTCACCTACTGCATGAGAGCAAAGGCAGAGAGGTTTATTATATCTAGACCCTAAATTTTCTGTAACACACAATCTGAATCAACCTGTCTGGATAGCCCATTTAAACAACCCAAACTCCTGGAGTCCAGAATAGGAATGAGTCTTGTAATTCTGAATAGCTTAATGTAAACTGAAATATATCTCAGGCTATGGTGGGCTGATGATTTAAAAGTATTGGTAAAGGGTGGGCGATGGGGACTCAGCAGGCAGAGTTCTCACCTGTCATGCCAGAAACTGGGGTTTGGTTCCAGGTGCCTGCCCATGTGTAAAAAAAAAACAGTATTGATAGAGTCCCTTGAGGATCTGATGTAAAAAAAAAAAAAAAATCATGGAACTATTTAACTTCCCCAACTGGGAAACACTGGGTACCCTCTCAACCATTGTGTACTCCCAAGAAAATAGGCCAACCCTTGGATTTTGAGGCTTAACCTTATGAAACTTATTTCTATAGTAGAGAAGCTAAGACTACCTATAACATGGCCTCTGAGTTCCTTCCAGGAAGCCTCTTTTGTTGCTCAGATGTGGCCTCTCTTTTTCTAAGCCCAACTCTGCAAGGAAAATCATTACCCTCCTCCCTATGTGGGATATGACATTCAGGGGTGAAAGTCTCCTTACAATGTGGACTGTGACTCCTGGGGATGAGTCTGGATAGGGATGGTGGAATCGACACTAACTTCTTGACCAAAAAGGGGGAAAGAAGTATAATAAAATAAGGCATCAGTGGCCACAAAAGATCAAATAGAGTTAAAAGGCTATTCTGGAGGTTATTTTTATGTAAGTTTCAATTAAATAGTGCTAATTACCATGGTTTGCTAAACCCCAACCTACATTAATCCTGTGAACTCTTAGGAACACCTAGGGCTTGAACTGAGACCCTATAAAAGTTTCACGCACTAAGTTTGCTTTCCTGGAACATATAATTTCAAAAAGATTCCTAGGCCAGTTAAATCCTGAAACCTAGAGGGACTAGTCTCTCCAAGATTATTAATTAATTACACCCCCCTGTTCTTTAGTGTGGATACCTGTTCTCAATATGGAAAAGTTAGAATAGGCATTGCCCAAAGAGCCTTATAGATCAAGAGAAGGATCAAAGGAGAAGGAGAAGCTATAACAGAGAAAATAGGATTTAATAAATAAGTATGACTGCTGAATCACTCTATTGATATTTCTTCTAGCCTCCAGTGTTTTGGAGCACCTAGAAGGAAAAATCTGAAATAGTGGAATGGTAATCCATAAAAATTCTGAAATTTTTTCCATAACTATTTATTGAAATGTACCTCAAAAGTATTGCTTTTTTTCTTTTATTGGTATATATGCTATATGGCACAATAAAAAAACTTTTTTAAAAAAA
Organism: Myrmecophaga tridactyla; assembly: GCA_004026745.1. Classification (NCBI taxonomy): domain Eukaryota; kingdom Metazoa; phylum Chordata; class Mammalia; order Pilosa; family Myrmecophagidae; genus Myrmecophaga; species Myrmecophaga tridactyla. The sequence goes on from PVIY010005785.1 coordinate 48,066, forward strand.
GCAAAGCAGTGCTTTTAGTTAAGCAATGAATATTTTTGCAGTTAGAATATTGTTTAATGAGATTAGTTTATGTGGCAGTAGAGCTGTAGTTTATATGCCATACACACCTTTTATAGTATGGTAGGGCCTCTTATAAAACTCAAAGTGTACAAATATTCCATTTATAGTGAAGTTCTATGGGATGTTTTGTGCCTTGGTGTTAAGGTCTACTAATTAGGAGACCAGAGTTCTCATCCCAGATTTGCCCCTGGGGACATGAAATACACAAGAAAATCACTTCACATCTTGGAACCTCAGTTCTGTATCTGTAAAATGAGGAGAAGCACTGGACAACTGCTTTTGATCTGAAATGATTTTCTGGCTTGGATCATGATTTTATTTTAAATTTTAAATTACTACCAGAACTTTAGTTATTCTCTGGTCATTTTTATTTGTTTTCTCATTTTGCTTGTCTTTTAGAAAGTGAATCGACAATTATCACATGAAGAACTTTGCTAGCTGGTCTCCTTCTATGAAACGTTTATTAGGCTTCATACCCCTTCTATGGTTGTGGGTATCTTCCTTCCTAAATGGGGGCGCTCTCAGGGCTGGAGTTTGAATGCAAGTCTTTGTTATTTCTAAATCCACTCTGCTTCTTCTAAAACACTATTTGATCAAATGTGTGAGGTATTTGTGTCCAAGTACTTGATCTGAAGGCAATCCTCAATGCAGTGTTGTTTCTGTATAAAGATACTAAAACTTTATGACCATACACTTCACAGCACAGCTCCAGGGGAAGTGTTAGAGGAAAAAGCAACAGTACTTATTAGAACAAACATCCTGAATGATATGTCAACAGTGAGGTAAACAGAAAGCCAATGTTATTCAAAGCAACAGAGGCACACATTTCCACAGTTAGCTGGCAATCTACATTGAGAACAGCCTGGAGAAACATGATGTGATCAAATTTTGGATATCAGTCTGTGTGTGTTTGCTCTCTTCCTCATATAATTTGAGCCTTCCATCAAGCATTCAGAGACATCTGGCCCTGAAGAAAATAGGATTTTAGACAAAGAAAAAGACATCATTGATATCCAGTCTTTTGACATGAATTAAGCTCTTGGGAATCTAAGGAAAGGTCTTTTGGGTACTGGAACATGGAGACTGTGCAGTGGATTCCCTTGGAGGCCCCCTGCACTGCACTGAACAAAGGATGTGGCACCCTTCCCCCTTCCAACTAGAGTACTAAGCAAGGAATACAGAAGGGGGGGGGAGCTGGAGAAAGGAATCTTGTATACTTGTGTATGAAGTCCTTGGCTCACCCTCAAGTGGCCCATGCATGAAATCCATCAGAACCCAAACAGCAGAAGCTCTGAGGATAAAACTACGGTGTGGAATACCATCTGGGTGTCAAATTGGCCTCAGAATAGCACAGAAGAAGGGAAGACCAGGAAAACTCAGCAAAGGCCTTGTAATCTAAGTTGACATTTGAACCTTAGGCCACAAAAGAGGAAACAAATGTGATTTTGGAATCTAAATACTGCCTGCTAAAATAAAATTTAAATAGCAGAGCTACATAGTATAATATTCAAAATATCCAAGATACAATCCAAATTTATTCAGCATACCGAGAACAGGAAAACATCAAGTCAGATGAGAAAAGACAGGAAATGCTGAAGGTGAGAAGACACAGATGTTAGAATTATCTGACAAGCTCTCTAAAGCAGCTATTATAAAAATGCTCTAGTAATCAAACATGGAAACTTTTGAAACCAGTGGAAAAACAGAACATCTCAGCAACGAAATAGAAACTAAAAAGGACTAAATGGAGACTTTAGAAGTGAAAAATACAGTAACTGAAATTTAAACAAACATTCATTTGTAGAGCACATAGCATAATGTAGATGAGAAGGGAAGAGTCAGTGTTGAACTTGAGGATAAAGTAATCAAAATTACCCAAATTGAAAATTAGTGGATAATTAAGGGGGGAAAAAAAACTACCTCAGGGACTTGTGGCAAAGAACATGGGACCAAAAACTATGTAAAGAAACAATGATTGAAAGCTTCCCAAAGTTGACGAAAGAGATGAATCTACAGAGTCATGAAGTTCAGCAGAACCCAAACAGGATAAACTCAAGGCAATCCACACCCAGGCACACCATAACAAGTTTCTGAAAACTAAAGACAAAGAAAAAATCTTGACTATGTACATATACATTGTCTATAAGAATACTATTAAAATTACTGTGGATTTCTTCTCAGAAACCATGGAGGCAAGAAGGAAGTGCCATATATTTGCAGATACAGAAATAAAATTACTACCAACGCAGAATTCTTTATCCAGTGAAAACACCCTTCAAGTATGAATAGTGATTCTCAATGTAAATAAAGGCATTATTTAAAACAACTTTAGTATAAGGATTGAGAGATGGGACATAAACCCATGAAAAGATATTCAACATTATTAGCCATTAATTAGATGCAAATTAAGGCCATAATTTAATATTGTTTCTTGCCTTTTAGACTAGCTACAATTAAAATACTGACTTTACTAAGCATTGATGACGATGAGAAATGTGTAGAGATTTTCAAACACCTCTATCAGCTACCAACACAGCTTCTGGCACCAACTGCAAAGACTGTAGCAACTCAGTCCTATTTGATTCTGACTCTACCTGGAGTTAGGCCAGATTCCACAGGTTAAGGGCAATCCTCTACAAGATTGTCCTTCAGACACCATTCATAAGTTCAGGGGCCCAGGCCACCTGCACTTCTGACCAACTGGCTACAAATTCAGGGTACTCACATACTCCTTGGGTTATAATTCCCTAGAATGACTCACAGAGCTCACTAAAAGTACTATTCTTCCTATTATAATTTTATTATAGTAAAAGGTTATGAATAAGAAGCAGCAAAACGAAGAGATGCATGGAAGGAGATCTGGGAGGGTATTAAATGCAAGCTTCTATGTCATCTATATGGAATGAGAACATCAGCCTCCCAGCACAAAGATACATTTCTTCAATTATGGAGGCTCACTTGAGCTCTCAGTGTTTGGAGTTTGTAAGGGGTCTCATTACATAGGCATGACTGATGGAATCAAAGCTCATATGGCTGAGCTCAATCTCCAGCACCCCTCCTCTCCCAAGGGTTGGGGAGATGGGCTGATGTGACCCAGCTCCAAGCCCCAACCTCCAGCCATCAAATCACATAGCTGGTCTTTCTGGTGTGGCCAGCCCCTGCCTGAGGCTGCAAGTGTGGTTGGCTGGCCCCACTCTGCAGCTGTCAGGTGTGGTCCTGAGCCCACCAAGAACACTAAAAGGCATTCCTTCTACAGGAAATTCCAAAGATCCAGAGGTTGCTTCCCAGGACTGGGAACAAAGACCAGGCAAGCTTTCATTATACCACAAGGAGCAATGGATCTCTCATACATTGCTGGTTGGATGTAAGTGGTACAAACACTCTGGGAAACATTTTGGCCATTTCTTATAAAGTGAAACATGCATTATCACATGACCAAGGAATCCCTCTCCTGAGTAATTACCCTAGAGAAATAATAACCTATCTTCACACAAACCCCTGTACATGAATATTCATACCAAGTTTATTTGTAATATCAAAAACTGGAAACAACCAAGATATTCTTCAGTGGGTAAATGGATAAATGAACTGTGGTGTACGATTTAAATTGAATATTACTCAGCAACAATAACAACAAGAATACACACTATTGAGGCACAATCTGGATGGATATCAAGGGAATTCTGTTGAGTGAAAACAAAAAACAATCTCAAAATAATACATATGGAATAATTTCATTTATAGAACAGTCTCAAAAGGAGTCCATTGTAGGGATAGAGAACAGTTTGGTGGTTGCTAGGTATTAGGGTTAGGGACAGGGTGTGAATATAAAGGGACAGCTTTAGTTTAAGGAAGTTCCTTTGGGATGTTGGAACATTTCTGATTGTGACAGTGGCTACATAATATGTAAATGTGATTAAATTTATAGAACTATACATATGTACAGTTTTTTACAGTGCATTTAAAAAACTGGTGAAATCTGATATAGTAGATAGTTTTATTGTCTTTTTATATTAATATTACTTTCATAGTTTTGATTATTATAACATGGTTATATTACTGAGGGACTCTAGGTGAAGGAGAAGGAGAATTCTCTAGAGTTTTTTCAACTTCTATATAAGTATGAAATTATTTCAAAATAAAAATTTTTAAAAATATAATTCTTACAAATATATAGTGAGCATGTCAGAGATTATTTAACTCATTAATGATAGAACCAGCAAGATAGAAAAATGATATGATTATATAGTCAATTAAATAATTGATGCTGAAATGAGATGATTAAATTAGATATAAAACTGGTTAATCTGATTCAAGGCAATAAAGCTATATTTTGGGATTTTTTTTTTTATTTGCATATGGGCAGGAGGCACCAGGGATTGAACTCCAGACCTCCAGCACGGCAGGTCGGAGCTCTGCCTGCTGAGCCACGGCAGCCGCCCTTATTTTTTTTACTTGACAAAAATTATTTGCATCTTTACTAAGCAAAAATCAATAGCAATTTCTCAATCTTCCAATATAATATCAAATTTTATAGGTCCTGGGGCCTAATCAATATCTAATATTAAGTCAAATAAAATTAAAAGTCTCTGAATAGTAAAGTGACTCTTAGACTATTCTCTATATGACACTGAAAGGAAGGATAATATACAGTCATTTCCTGGTCTTATTTCCAAACTTGGAAAAATTCTTCCTTAATACTTTCAGTCTCTTCATCTCTTTTTGCCCTCTGGGGGAGATATGTCAGCTGGTCTCTTGACTCTTTGTAAAAGGCCTTCTAAAAAGCTCCTGTAGAAGCCTGGGTCAGGGAACCATTGAATACCCTGGTCCCAAGAATACTGAGTGCTCAGGCAAGTTGGCCCTGATGAGCACAGCCATGCCACTGAGACCAGGGCACTCACTAGCATCCTCCCTCAAGCAGGATTGTGATGCTTGAGTCACAAAGGAACTGTGATGATGTGAAAAGGAAAGCCACACACGGGCACATGGGTGGAGGCAAATGATGAGATAAACCACCCACATCCCTTCCCAATGGCCATGCATGAATACAAAACAATTGGGTTTAATAATCATAAAAAGAACATTTTTGATCTCAGATTTTGTGATACAAAATTTCTCTACCCAAGTGTCAATTTTTTTAATAGAAAGAAGGCATTGGATGAATGCATACATAATAAACATCATATTCTAGAGAGAAAATGAAAAAGCCACACAATTTTGCATCAGTGAATTTGCTTTATTGCTGAAAGTAATAAAGTAAACAAAACCAGAGTATTAAATAGAAGATCACCACCTACCATTTGTAATTGATATGAGGCACCAATGCAGGTGAAGGTATGCTGCAAAATCTATTTGGCTGAAAGATAGCTCTGGGATAACAGCAAAATTAGACAATAAAAATGTCAGGAGTGGGTTCTATAGGTGTGGTATTTTTCTAATTAAGATAGAGAATGAACATTTCATTTTTCCTGTGAATTGTACAGTGTTTGATTTCTCTAGAGAAATTTAGGCCTGGTAAACAATTTTCCTAAATGCTTTGTATGCAGGTTCTAATGTATTGACACTGAAGGAATGATTTAATTATTATGTGATTAATCATTGGCTGCTGTTGGTCTTAGACTAATTGCATTGATAGTTTACAGAGCAGAATCAGTATTTGGAGCAAATAACTTCACCTAGCAACTTCTCCTTAGGAATCAGAACTACAAATGAGAAAATATTGCAAGCAGAAGCGCATGTAATAATTATTCAGTTAATTCCCATTGTCATTCAGAGACATGCTGTTACTAAGCAATGGTAATTACAACTGCAGCATGTGTATTGCTGTTGCCATGTTTAAAATTTATGAAATTTTATTGTCAACATACAAATACAGAAATATCCTGTATTTGGTGTGCAGACAAATCTTCAGTGTTTCAGAAATAGAGACAAATACATTTGCTCCCATACAAATTTAATTGCAAAATGATACATGAGGAAGTGAGTGACATTTCATAAAGTAGAAAGAGAACTACAAATTCAAAAATGCTAATTTTAATAAAGCCAATTAACACACCCTAGAATTAAATGCAATCTTTGGCTCCATCAGATGATTTGTCCATTATTCTTTAGTGCAACATTAAAATTCAAATGTCGTGGAAAGAAAACATTCAGGAAACATTAATTATGATAAGAAAAAAGAATGAATTCAGTTTTCCCCTCGGGGGTTACTTTTAAATAAGTGACTGATAACTGGAAAAAATTCTCTTCATTTGTATTTCTGAGATATCTGTGTTTTGTCAATGCTCTTTTCTATTTTATTTGTAATATCTTAGCTAGTTTAGAATTTTCTGAATTCATCCTTTGATTCCTTGTGATTTCATATAGTTCATTTAATCATGGTAGGGTTAGGACCATTTGAAGAAAATAAATATTCTAATATTGAGACCACAGAATAAGTTCTTAATATTTCAGTATTTAACAAATGACTTTTTTTGATGAATCTTTAAAGAGAAAAGGAAACATTGTTGAAGTTTATTCACTGCAAAGGGTAGAAAATAAACATTAACCATTTCCCAAATTTGAGGTAGATTTTTTTGGTTTCTTATTGTTGTGAGGGAGATTTTGGTTTGTTTTTCCTTTTGAAGGAGAAATATATGGTTGGTAAAATGATGAAATTTACTAAATGTATTGAATGTAGAATAGGATCTATTTCAATCTGAAAAGAGTAGTGCCTCATAAAAGGGTCTCCAGTTTAACAACTGGAGAAAAAATGATATGTTAAAACAAACTAAAACTTTTAGAAATCAATTTTTCAGAAATAATATGATCATAGTTTTTCACTCATCCCACCTCACAACACTGGAAGCAATTACTACCCAATATTTGATATTTATCATTAATTTATGATATGATATGATAATTTAGCATTAGCATTATCATGCATGCTTTCTAATTTAAAGTATATGTGTATATATGGACAGTGACAAAGGTATATATTGTTTTATATAAATAATAATCAAGCTGCATGTAGTTTTATGCAAATTTTCTTTTATTACCAACTTTATGTTTGTGATATTCATCCACACATTTAAACAAGTACCACTAGTTAATTCATTTTTGCTGCTGAATAGTATTTCACCAAATAGAGCAACTTATTCATTTTATTATTGGTGAATGTTTAGGCCATTTCTTTCTTTTTCTTTTTTCATCACAAAGAACTCTGTTACAATCATCTTGGTACAAGTATCTTTTTGTACACATGCAAGCTTGTTTCTTTAAGGCAGTGGTCTTCAAAAAATAGGAATATACTTACCACTGGTGGTGAAGAACCTGATTTACTATAATAAGTTATCACTTATGAGAGTGTCATACTGGATCTGCCAGCATTTTACTGTCACCCACCATTACAGTATATGGAGTTAGGGTTAGGAATGCTTGAAAGGGGCATGTCTTTGTCAATGTGCTCCTCATGTCCTCCTCCCTCTGTGCAGGAGAAGCGATTTCTGTCTCCTTGCATTAGGTTAGGCAAAGAGGATTTTAAGAGAAACATGCAAAGAGGTCTATATATGTCACCTAAAGTTGAGACAATGCCAGGAATGATGCCTAATTCTCAAAGGGACAAACTAAACCCAAGAGGTAGTTTGAAGCTGAAATAGCAAGAGAGAATGCACATTGACATAAAGGGTTCTTCCCCCAGGAGCAGTGCAGAGGTAGTGTCCATAGAAGGGAGCTAGGCAGGCTGCATTTTGAAAGGGACTTAATAATGGAGTACCATCTAAGGAAACAACGTGACCCAGCCAGAAACTCAAGGCCCAAGCAGTGTGGGTATCCAACACACAAAAGTGCTCTTTGAGATGAAGACCCAATAAGGATGCATCTGCTACACCCAGAGGCAAATTGTATTAGCAACAGAAGTATTTGCCCTTTCTCCTTAGTCACCTTTACCCCTAATATTTTCCCTGAAGGAATAAACATTGCTGCTAATCAGTTGGGGAAAAAGAAGAGCCGGTAAGAGAAAGACAACCATAGCCCCATCCCCACTCCTTACTAAGGACTGACTCAGGCCCTCTTTGGAAAAGGAAGGTGAGCTTTTAAGCACAAAACATCAATATTAAATTAGATTGAACTTTTATGATCTAAAAGTGAAGTAGTTTTTATTTTCTAAGAGATCAGGAAAGGCATGGGGCTTGTTAGAGATTTCTTTCAGTGGTTAAAGAATATTTTTTGTGTGTGTTATCTTTGCATGGGATGGGCTAGAAAAAATAGAAGCTTCTTTCTGCTTTTATTCAAACAGATCCAGTCCATTAAATAGATTGCTATTAAAATCTCTGCTGTGTCTGTAGTGATGTCCCAGTTTGTTACTAATTTCATTATTTGTCCCTTTTTCCTCTTGATCAATCTTTTCAATGTTGTGTCTATTTATTAGTTTCAACGAACACAGTTTGGTTTTATTGATTCTCTTTATAATATCTTTGTTTTATAGCCTGTTGTTTTCTATGCTTATCTTTCTTATTACCATCTTTTAAATTTCTTTGGATTTGCTCTTTTTCCCTTTTTAACTTCTTTTAAAATTTATATTAGGGATTTATTTTTTTTCCTATTTTTATTGTGAGCTATGACATATATACAAAGAAGCAATAAATTTCAAAGTACATTGTAACAAGTAGTTATAGAAAAGATTTCAAAGTTCAGTATGGGCTACAGTTCCACAATTTCAGGTTTTTCCTTCTAGCTGTACCAAAACAATGGAGACTAAAAGAAATATCATTATAATGATTCAGCAGTCATACTTATTTGTTAAATCCCATCTTCTCTGCTATAACTCATCCTTCTCCTTTGATTCTTCTCCCAATCTTTTGAGGTATTGGGCTATGCCCATTCTAATTTTTCCATGTTGGAAAGGGATGATGACAAAATGGGATGGGGGATGAAACTAGTTGTTATTCTTGGAGAGACTCGTCTCTCTGGGGTTCAGAACTTATCTGGCTTAGGAAATATCTGGAGATAGCAGGTTTCTGAAAAGTAATCTTAATACATGAAACTTGCGTATAATCTCAGATAGAGCCCTAGGTGTTCTTTAGGGTTAGCAAGAATGGTGTGGTTGGAGTTTGGTAAACTGTGTCAATTAGCAATACTTAGCTGAAGCTTGCATAAGAGTAGCCTCCAGAATAGTCTCTCGACTCTAATTGAACTCCCTTAGTCACCGATACCTTATTTTGTTACTATTCTGCCCTTTTGGTCAGGAAGGCACCGTTGATTCCATGGTACCAGGGCCAGGCTCATCCCTGGGAGTCATGTCCAATGTTGCCAAGGAGACTTTCACCCCTGAATGTCATGTTGCACATAGTGGGGAGGGTAATGATTTCACTTGCAGAGTTGGGCTTAGAGAGAGAGAGAGAGGCCACATCTGAGCAACAAAAGAGGTCCCCTGGAAGTAACTTAGGCATAATTATTGGTAGGCTTAGCTTCCCCACTACAGAAATAAGTTTAATAAGAGGAAGGCTCAATAGGCTTGGCCTATTGACTTGGGAGTCCCTAGTATTCAAGAGAGTATCAGGGGTTTCCCCAGTGGGAAAATTTAATAGTTCCATAGTTTTTCTCCAGTCCCTCAAGGGACTTTGCCAATACTTTTTAATTATCTGCCCAATATACTCCAGGATGTATCCAGGTATTACATTAAGTTATACAGAATTGCAAGCCCTTGTTCTCACTCTGGGCTCCATGTTTGGATTGTTTAAATGAGCTATCCAGATGGGTTGAGTTAGAGTATGTGTTACAGAAAATTTAGGTTTTGGACAAAGTAAACCTCTTCCTTTGGTCTCATACAGCAGATGAAGTTCTAAAATACAGACAATATCATCCTTTAATCTGTACTCCGATTCACTTTAGTCCTGATCAGATCAACCCTACTCTTATCTCTAATCAAAGCCCGATTTCAGTTGTAGTGTGTAGCAATACTGATTTGCAGAGCTGCAGAACTCCAACTCTGCGTCTTAGGTATCACAAAGGTACCCAAAGTTCCAGGAAAATACCAGGTTATACATATATAGCACAGTATCGCAAAATCTAGAAATAATATTTACAGCCCTGGACTAAATGTGACTACTATAAGAGCTTAAAATCTAGGCCCCTATTATCTTATAAGTATTTTCTGAAAGGGACCATACAATATTTGCTTTTTTATTTCTGGCTTATTTTGCACTGTATAGTGTCCCCAAGGTTCAATCACCTCTTTGCATGCCTCATGACTTTGCTCCTTTCTGCACTTGCACAATATTCCAATCATCATATGTATACACCATGGTTTGCCTTTCTGCTTCTCAGTCACTGTATCCTTCAGCCACCTCCATAATAGAGGTATAATGTATAATGTTCAAAATCAACAATCCATGTCTCACATTATCCTCCTTTAGTTGTACAATCATCAACACTCTCAATTTTAGACAATTTTCATTGCTCCAAAGGAAAAATAACAGATAAACACTTTCACCAAATAGAATATCCAAAGCTCCCTTAATTCTTGTCCCTCTCCACCCCAATTATTTACCCCTGTTATTGCTGTAGCACTGTTGATGTCTTCCTGATAAAATAAGCCATAGCATGAAATAGTAGTTTTCCTCCATACCCCTCTATTATTGACTCTTTGTACAAGAATTATATCTGTGGAGTATTTCACGCAAAACTTATTTATATTTGTAGTGTTAATTGGTGGGAGACATGCTCAATACTTTGAATCATATGCAATTTGAATAGGGCAATTGTTTTAGTTTGCTAAGGCTGCTGGCATTCAATGCACCCGAAATGGAGTGGGGGGTTTTAAAGTTACAAGTTCACCAATTTGGAAAGACACATGGGAACATCTGCTTGGCTTCTCTCTTGGCTTCAGGGTTCAAATGGCTTTCCCTGGGGCAGTTCCTTTCTGCATCTCAAGTGTCTCTGTCTGAGCTGGCTCTGAGCTCTGAGCTGTGTTGTGCTGGGCTGGGCTGAACTCTGCTGAGCTGTTTCTCTCTCTTCTGACCTTTTAATCCTCACTCACTGTAAAAGTCACTCTCCTTAGCTGACCACAGATGTTATCAGCCATAGATGAATTTCACATGCTGATAATTTAAGCAACAGAACAACTGGGCACCATCGCTTGGCCAAGTTGACACCTGGACCTAACTACTACAGTGTCCATCACTTGTGAGCTTGACAACCATAACATCACCTTAAACCACACTTAATCTCTAAATAGAAAACAATAACAGATTTTTTTGCCTAACAATCCTCATCTGTCTTGTATACAATGCACTAGATCTTTCCATATACAAAATACATTCATTTCATCACAATATCACAAAATCTTAAATCATTTCAGTAACAATATAAATTCAATACTAACTCAAAAAATAGTACAAAATCTCATCAAAGTCAAGTACAAGTATGGTCTGTCTTAAGGCAAAATTCTCCTCTGGCTGTGGACCTGTGAATTTAGAGGAAATTATCTGCTTCCAGTAAACAAAGAAGGAAAAACTTGTCACCTTCACTTGACCAAGTTGACGCCTAGACCCAGGACAAATTATCTCATTGCCATGTGGAGAAATTGGAAGGAAAATAGGGGTCATTGGACCCAAACAATTCTGAAAACCTGCAGGCCAAACTCCATAAGGTTTCGAAGTCTGGTAGTCATTCATCCTCAGGGTTTTAGAAAGTGGCAGTCTCAACCTTTCCAAGAGCCTATGCAGCCTTGTACTCTCCAAACCTAGGATGAGGGTTGCAACATTGGGAACATTGGGGAAACCACCTTTTGTTTGGCCCCATCCTCCTCAAGTATCTGGATGGTCCCCGGATTCTCTGCCATCTCCGGTGTACATGCTCAACCCCTTCAGAATCATGGAATAGCAACCAGGCTCCCCCTAGTCACCAGGGAATGCGCTACACCTCTCTGAGGCCTGGGCACCAGAACTCTTCCTGAACATTGAGGCAGAAGGCCCACCCTCTGCCTCTGGGGCAAACTGAGTCCTGTCACATGCACAGGTGGATCCACTCTTATGGCTCAAGATTTCTTGGCTTCAGATCTTAGCTTCCATCATTCTTCTTTTGAGGCTGTTCTTCCTTCAATCTGTCCCTTTTAGTCCAGACCAGAAGTGGTTCCTTTTATACAGTTTTTATTTAAAATTTTATTGACTTGGCATGCAGCATGCAGAGATCAAAGCCATCAGACAATAGAACCTTCCACAGATCCTTTCTGGATAACTCCATCTCCAATCCTGTCTTGTCTTATAAAAGCTGACTGGTTCCATGTTCAGTTAAATCCTCATGTGGCGCACTATTGTTTGGGTTCACATTCTGGAAGCCTAGAATTTTTCAGACCATCAATTTCCAGTTTCTTTGTACCCAGCAGTTCAGTCCACAGCTTATACCTATCTTGTCGCATTTTACTATAAGCTGCAAAGAGAAACCAGGCTGCATCCTCCACATTTAGCTTAGAAATCTCCCCAACCAAGTATCTCAGATAATCACATTCAAATTCTTCCCTCCATCCAGCACCAGGACTCAATTTTGGCAAGCTTTCTGCCACTTCAAGACAAGGGTTGGCTTTCCTCAAATCTGCAACAATATATTCCTCTAAGGCTTTGAAAGAAGTATCTTTAGAGTCCGTATTTCTACCAACAGTCTCTCCAAAGCATTCTAGACTTTCTCTGTCAAGATCCTCACAATTCTTCCAGGATCCTCCCCATATCCATTTAAAAAGCTGTTCCAACATGTTTAGTATTTACAGACACAGGAGCATCCCACTCCTCTGGTATGAAAATCTGTTTTAGATTGTTAAGTCTGATGGAATGCAATACACCTGAGATGAATTGGCTTTTATAAGGGGGATTTATTTAGTTACAAGTTTACTAATTTGGGAAGGTACAACACAGCAACATCTGCTGGGAATTTCTCCTGGCTTCTGAGTTCAAAAAGCTTTTCCCAGGGAGGTTCCTTTCTGCATCTCCAAACATCTGGGTCTGAGCTGGCTCTGAGCTGCATTGTCCTGGGCTACTGGGCTCTCTTCTCACTTCTCTTTTTAAGCCTCACTCATTGCAGAAGGCTCTCCCCTTAGCTGACTGCAGATGTGATTAGCCATAGATGAATTTCACATGCTGATGATTTAAGTCCAAAACAACAGAACAACTGGCACCATCACCTGGCCAAGTTGACACCTGAACCTAACTACTACAGCAATATTATTTATAAATGCACTAATGACCGCCTTCACTTCTATCCATCTCCTTATATTTAAGTTCAACCTCATTAGCTATTCATTCCCCCCCCACCAGCTTCTGTGTATCCCTGGGTCGCCTATATTGTGCATTATAAGCTCTGAGTTTACGATTACTAAGGTCATAATAGCAGAATCATACAGTATCTGTCCTTTTATGTCTGGCTTAATTCAGTCAGCACTATGTCCTCAAGGTTTATCCATGTTATCATGTGCTTCAGGACCTTGTTTTGTCTTATTGCTGCATAATATTCCATCGTATATATATCACATTTTGCTTATCCACTCAACGATTGATGGGCACTTGGATTGTTTCCATCTTTTGACAAATGTGAATAATGCCACTATGACCACCAGTGTGCAAATGTCTGTGAGTATCACTGCCCTCAGCTCTTCTGGGTATATAATGAATAGTGGTATTGCCAGGTCATGGGGAAACTTGATATTTAGTTCTCTAAAGAACTGTCAAGCTGTCTTTCACAATGGCTATACCATTGTATATTCCCACCAGCAGTGAATAAATGTTCCAGTTTCTCCACATCCTTATCAACATTTGTGTATTCTGTTTGTTTAATAGCAGCTATTCTTATGGCTGTGAGTGGATATCTCATTGTTGTCTTGATTTGCACTCTTATAGCTAATGAAGATAAACATCTCTTCATGTGCTTTTTATCCATTTGTATTAGCTCTTCAGAGAAATGTCTATTCATATTTTTTGCCCATTTTATAACTGGGTTGTTTGTTCTTTTGTTATTGAGTTGTATGAGTTCTTTATGTATACTGGATATCAAAACTTTACCCAATATTTGGTTTCCAAATACTTTCTTCCATTCAGTTGGTTGCCACTTCACTTTTTGACAATGTCCTTTGAACATGGAATTCTTAGACTTTTTTTAGAAATGTTTTTTATTATGAAATATAACATATATACAAAGAAAAGAAAGAAGAAAGCAATAATTTTCAAAATACTCTTTGTGCTGGTTTGAAAGGATTTATGTGCTCTAGAAATGCCATGTTTTAATTCTAACCAATCTTGTGGGAGGAAGATTCTTGCTCATTGGGATTCTTCTGATCCCTATTCAGTACTTTAGGCTGGAAACTTGATTAGGTTATCTCCATGGAGATATGACTCAATCAATTGTGGGTATTAAACTTGATTAGATGGAGACATGTCTTCACCCATATTACATAGGTCTTGATCAGTTTACTGGAATCCTATAAAAGAGAAGACATTTTGGAGAGAGTGCCCTTTTGAGAATGAGGAAAGAGCTGCAGAACCATGACAGAATGATGAGAGAACCACAGAGTTCGCTAGCCAGAGATCTTTGGAGATGAAGAAGGAGAACGACCCCAGGGAGGTTCAAAAAGCAAGAGGCCTGGAGAGACAGCTAGCAGACACTGCCATGTTTGCCATGTGTCCTTACAGCTGAGAGAGAAATGCTAAACATCACTGGTCTTCTTGAACCAAGATATCTTTCCCTAGATGCTTAAATTGAACATTTCTATAGACTTTTTTTAATTTGGATAATTTCACAGCCTTAGAACTGTAAACTATCAACTTATTAAATTCCCTTTTTTAAAAGCCATTCCATTTCTGGTATATTGCATTCCAGCAGCTAGAAAACTAGAACACTCTTCAAGAAGTAATTACAGAACAGATCCCACAGTTTGTCATGGTCTACCATTCTGCCATCTCAGATTTTTACTTCTAGCTCCTCCCAAACACTAGAGGCTAGAAGGAATATTAATATAGTGACTCAGCAGCCATACTCATTTTTCAAATCCCATTTTCTATTATACCTCCTCCTTCTCCTTTAATCTTTCTCCCAATCCATAGGGATATTCAAGCAATGCCCATTTTAGCTTCTTCATGTTGAGAAGGGGTGTCCACACTAAATGATAGGGGGGATGTAATTAATTGAAAATCTTGGAGAGGCTGGTCCCTCTGTGTTTCAGGATTTATCTGACCTGGGAACCCTCTGGAAATTATATGTCCCAGGAAGGTAAACCTAGTGCATGTAACCTTTATTGAGTCTCAGGTTGAGCCCTAAGTGTTCTTTAGAATCAATAGGAGTGATGTTGACTGGGGTTTAGCAAACCATGGCAATTGGCACTATCTAACTTAAGCTTGCATAACAGTAGCCTCCACAATAGCCTTTTGACTCCATTGGATCTCTCTTGGGCACTGATGCATTATATTATTATTATTCTTTTCCCCCTTTTGGTCAGAAAGACGTTATTGATCCCATGGTGCCAGGGCCAGATACATCACTGCGAATCATGCCCACATTGTCAGAGAGATTTTTACCTCTGAATGGCTTGTGCCATGTTTGGGGAGACAGCAACAATTTTCCTTGCAAAGTTAGGCCTAGAGAGAGAGAGAGAGAGAGAGGCCACATCTGAGCAACAAGGAGGATTCCTGGAAACAACTGTTAGGGCTCATTATGGGTAGTCTTAGCTTCTGCCCTACAGAAATAAGTTTCATAAGGTTAAGCCTCAAAATCCAGGGCTTGGCCTATTTTCTTGGGAGTCCCCAGTGGTTGAGAGGGTACCCAGGGTTTCCCAGATAGGAGAGTTTAGTAGTTCCCTCTGGACCCTCAAGTGACTCTACCAGTGCTTTTTATTAGCTCACCATAGTCTGAGATGTATCCTGGTATTGTATTAAGCTATATAGAATTACAAGATTTCACTCCTGTTCTGGACTCCAGGACTTTGGGTTGTTTAAATGAACCATTGAGAGAGGTTGATTTAGATTATGTGTTACAAAAAACTTAGGTTGTAGACATGCCTCTGGTCTCACATAGTAGCTAAAGGTCTAGAGTACATACACTATCATCTCTTATCCTGAATTCTAATTTACCTTACACCCAATCAGATTGGTTTTGTGTTAAACTCAAATTGAGGCCTGATCACTTTTTCAGTAACTTTCACTGTTATTATATATAGCTATGCTAACTTTCAGGGCTGCAGCACTCCATTTCTGGGTCTTAGGTTTCACAGAGTTCCTCAAAGTGCTAGGGAAATATCAGCTGATACCCATATAGCTCAGTGCTCAGAATCCAGAAATACATCTACAACTTCAGACCATGTGTGTCTGTGATAAAGGCCCACACTGTAGGCTTCCATTTTCTTATAAGTGTTTTCTGAGAGAGACCTTAACATACTTGTTTTTTTGTTTCTGGCTTATTTTACACAACACACTGTCCCCAAGGTTTATTCAGTTTGTTGTGTGCCTCCTGATGCCCTTGCTTTTTGTAACTTCACTATATTCCATCATATAAATGTATCACCGTTCACCATTGTGCTTCTCAGTCCTTCAGCTCCCTCCATCTAGTAGGCATCATGGATAATGTCCAAAATAAAGAAACTATGTCTTTAAAGTATCTTCACTCGGTTGTACAATCAGCAGCACCCTCAATTTTAGACAATTTTGACTGGTCCATAATGAGAAAGAACTGGCAGATACAATGTCACCAACTATCAAATCAAGCAACCCCTATCTTATTGTTAACATAGCATGCATTTTTAGTTTTTCCCCTATATCTCTCTAGTATTGACTCTTTGTCAACCATTGAAATGGTTCATGTAAGAAATTATTTATAATTGCAGATTTAATCAGTGGGATACATGGCACTATAAGTACCCCTTCAATCATATTCACCTTCGATATGGCAATGTTATTTATAGTGCCACTAATTAGTTACCATCACTTCTACCCATTTCCTTGAATTTAAGTTCAACTCATTGGGTAGCCTTTCCCCCATCTCTAGCCTTTGTGTACCTCTAGGTCTGCTATATTTTACAGTGTAACTTCTAAGATTACCTTTACCAAAGTCATAGTAGCAAAATCACACAGTCTCTGTCCATTTGGTCTGACTTACTTCACTCAGCATTATGTCCTCAAGGTTTATCCATACTGTCATATGGTTCAGGACCTCATTTCATCTTACTGCTACATAATATCCCATTGCATATATATATACCATATTTTGTTTATCCACTCATATGTTCATGGGTACTTGGATTGCCTCCATCTTTTGGCAATTGGTAATAGTGCCATTATGACCATTGGTTGCAAATGTCTGTTCATGTCACTGCTTTCAGCTTTTCTGGATATATACCAGGTATTAGTATTGTCAAGTCATATGGTAACTCAATTTTTTGTTTTCTGAGGAATCACCAATCAGTCTTCTACAGCAGCTGCACCATTATACATTCCCATGAACAATGAATAAATGTTCCTATTTCTCCACATTCTCTCCAACATTTATAGTTTTCTATTTGTTTAATAATAGCCATTCTTATAGGTGTAAGGTGATGTCCCATTGTCATCTTAATTTGCATTTCCCTTATAGCTAGTGTAAATAAGCATCTCTTCATTGCTTTTAAACTAATCTGTATTTGCTCTTCAGAGAAGTGTCTATTGATATCCTCTGCCCGTTTTATAATTGGATTATCTGTTCTTTTGTTGTTGTACAATTTCTTCATGTACACATTCTATCAAGCCTTTACCCCAATATGCACTTTCCAGATATTTTTTCCCATTGAGTTGGCTGCCTCTTCAAGCTTTTAACTCCTTATCATATGGAGGTTCCATTTATCTATTTTTTCTTTTGCCACTTGTACCTCAGGTGTAAAGTTTAAGAAGCTACCTCTGTTATTAATAGATCTTGAAGATGTTTCCCTGCATTTTCTTGTAGAAGTTCTATGGTGCTGGGCTTTTACATTTAAGTCTCTAATCCATTTTCAATTATTTTTTGTGTATGGTGTAAGGTAGGGGTCCTGTTTCATTCTTTCGGCTATTAATATCCAATTCTTCCACACCCATTTATTGAAAAGATGATTCTGTCCCAGTTCAATGGATTTAAGGGCCTTATTGAAGATCAATTGTCCATAGATTTGGTGGTCTATCTCTGCAGTCTTGATTCAATTCAGTTGATTGATACTTCTATCTTTGTGCCAATACCGTGCTGTTTTTACCACTGTGGCTTTATAGTAAACTTTAAAGTCAGGAAAGTGATAGTCCTCCCAATTCACTCTTCTTTTTTAGGATACCTTTAGCTATGCAGGATCTTTTTTCCTTCCAAATAAATTTGATAACCAGCTTTTCCAAGTCTCCAAAGTAGGTTGTTGGAATTTTTATTGGTATTTCATTGAATCTGTACATCAGTATAGGTAGAATTGACATCTTAATGGCATTCCTGTCCTTGAACATGGAATGTCTTTCCTTCTATTTAGGTCATTTTTTATTTCTTTTAGCAAATTTCTTGTAATTTTCTATGTATGAGTCCTTGACATCATGGTTAGGATTATTCCTAGATACCTGATTCCTTTGCTCACTATTTTTGAATGGAATTTTATCCTTAATTGTCTCCTCAGATAGGTCATTGCTTATGCATAGAAACATTACTGATATTTGTACATTAATCTTGTATCCCACTACTTTGCTTAATTTTTTTATTAGCTCAAGTAGCTTTGTCACATATTTCTCAGGGTTTTCTAAGTATAGGATCATGTCATCTACAAATAATGGAAGTTTTACTTCTTCCTTTCCTGTTTGGATACTCTTATTTCTTTCTCCTGTCTAATCACTCCAGCTAGGACTTCATTGAATAACAGTGGTGACTAGGGGCATCTTTGCATTATTCCTGATCTTAGAGGGAATGCTTTCAATCTCTCACTGTTAAGTATGATGCTGGCTATGGGTTTTTCATCTATACCTTCATGATATTGAGGATTTTTCCTTTGATTCCTACCTTTTGAAGTGTTTTTATCAGGAAAGGATGCTGGATTTTGTCAAATGCTTTTTCGGCATCAATCAATGTGATCGTGTGATTTTTCCCTTTCAATTTGTCAATGTGCTGTATTACATTTATCAGTTTTCTTGTGTTGAGCCACCCTTGCATTCCTGGTATAAACCCTATTTGGTCATGATGTATAATTCCTTTAACATATTGTTGGATTTGATTTGCTAGTATTTTGTTCAGAAATTTATTTGCTGAGAAAATAATTTGTTGAGAAACTAGATTGGTCTCTGGTTTTCCTTTCTTGTTGTGTCTTTATCTGGTTTTGGTATTAGAGTGATATTAACTTTATAAAATGAGTTAGTTAGTGTTCCTTTCCCCTCAATTTTTTGGAAGAGTTTGAGTAGAATTGGTGTTAGTTCTTTTTGAACTGTTTGGTAAAATTCCCCTGTGAAGCCATCTGGTCTTGGGCTTTCTTTGTAGGAAGATTTGTGATAACTGATTGAATCTCTTGTAATTGATTTGTTGAGATTTTCTATTTCTTCTTGAGCCAGTATAGCTAGTTCATGTGTTTCTAGGAATTTGTCCATTTCATCTAAGTTGTCTAGGTTATTGGCACATAGTTGATCATAATGTTCTCTTATGATTTTTAAAATTTCTTCATTACCTGTGGTAACAACACCCTCTAATTTCTGATTTTATTTGTATTCTTCTTTTTTAACTTTGTTTAGCTAGCAGTCCATTGATTTTATTGATTTTCTCAAAGAACCAACTTTTTGGGTTTGTTGATTCCTTCTATTGTTTTTATTGTTCTCCAGTTTGTTTACTTCTGCTTTAATCTTTATTATTTAGCTTCTTTTATTTGCTTTGCAGTCTCAAGTTTTACTTGTTCTTTTTTATAATATAGGCATTTAGGGCAATTAATTTCCCTCTCAGAACTTCCTTTGCTGCATCCTATAAGTTTTAAAATGTTGTAGTTTCATTATCATTCATCTCCAGATATTTACTGATTTCCCTAGCAGTGTCTTCCCTGACCCACTGATTATTTAAGAGTGTCTTGTTTAATCTCCATATATTTTTAAAGCTCTAGTTTTTGGTGATTATTAATTACCACCTTTATTCCATTGTGGTTAAAGAAAGTGCTTTGGATAATTTCAATCTGATTAAATTTATAAAGACTCTGTTTGTGTCCCAGCATATATCTACTCTGGAGAGCGTTCCATGTGCACCTAAGAAGAATGTATATCCTGGTGTTCTGGGGTGTAATGATCTATATGTGTCTATTAAGTCTAATTAATTTATCCCATTGTTTAGATTTTCTGTTTCCTTGTTGATCCTCTTTCTAGTTGTTCTATCTATCATAGAGAGTGGTGTATTGAAGTCTCCCACTATTACTGTTGAAACATCTATAGCTTCCTCGAGTTTTGCCAATGTTTGCCTTATGTATTTCAGAGCTCTTTGATTGGGAGCATAAATGCTTATGATTGTTATTTCCTCTTGGTGAACTGTCCCTTTTATTAATATGCAGTGTCCTTCTTTGTCTCTTATGACATTTTTACATTTAAAGTCTATTTTATCTGATATTAGTATAGCTACTCCTGTTTTCTTTTGGTTACAGCTTGCATGGAATATTTTTTTCCATCCTTTCACTTTCAATCTAATTGTGTCCTTGAGTCTAACTTGTGTCTCTCATAAACAGTATATAGATGGATTATATTTTGAATTTCTTCTGCCAGTCAGATTTATATATATTATATACATACAGAGAGATTTACATATATATGTATATAGATTTATATATATTATTTGTCAGATTTATATATATTTTTCCTTCTCTCATTTTATCCTTTAAATTGCTGTTACTGGTATTTTCAATTCCATGCACTCCCCCAGACCTACCTTCCCTGTCTGTTTTTTTTCCCAACTTATATGACTCCCTTTAGTACTTCTTAAAGAGCAGGTCTCTTGTTCACTAGTTCTCTGAATATTTGTTTGTCTTTAAAGATTTTAATCTCCCTCAATTTTGAAGTATAACTTGGCTAGATAAAGAATTCTTGATTGAAAGCCTTTCTCATTTAGGATCTTAAATATATCATACCACTGCCTTCTTGCTTCTATGGTACCTGTTGAATTGGAACAATATTGCTTCTATAGCCACAACTCAGTCTTATGTGTTTTCCCTTGTACACAGCAGATTGCTTTGCTCATACTATTTTCAGGACTTACAGCTTCTCTTCAACATTTGCCAGTTTGATTAGTATGTGTCTTGGAGTAGGCCTATTTTGAGTTCTTTGGGCCTCTTTTATTTGTATATTTATGCCCTTTATCCCTGATTATATCCTTCAACCAATTTCTCAGCCCTTTACTTTTCTCTTCTCCTTCTGGGACACCAATTATTCTTTTATTTGTGTACCTCTTGTTTTCCATCATTTTCCCAGGATCAGTTCCACTTTTTCCATCTTTCTTGCCTTTTTTCTTTTGTGCATTCTAGTTCAATTGTTGTTTATTCTAGTTCACTTATTCTTCCTTCTACTTCTTTGAACCCACCTGTGTTGTTTTGAAAGGATGTCTGTCCCCTAGAAAAGCCATGTTTTAATCTAAATCCCATTTTGTAAAGGCAGAATAATCCCTATTCAATACTGTATGTTTGAAACTGTAATCAGATCATCTCCCTGGATGATGTGATTTAGTCAAGAGTGGTTGTTAAACTGGATTAGGTGATGACATGTCTCCACCCATTTGGGTGGGTCTTGATAAGTTTCTGGAGTCCTATAAAAGAGAAAACATTTTGGAAACTACAGGAGATTCAGAGAGAGCAGAGCAGAATGACATAGCCACATGAAACAGAGTCCACCAGCCAGTGACCTTTGGAGATAAAGAAGGAAACTGCTTCCTGGGGAGCTTCATGAAACAAGAAGCCAGGAGAAGAAGCTAGAAGATGACGCCATGTTCACCACATGCCTTTCCAGCTGAGAGAGGAACCCTGACTGTGTTTGCCATGTGTCTTCTCACTTCAGAGAGAAATGCTGAACTTCATCGGCCTTCTTGAACCGAGGTATCTTTCCTTGGATGCCTTAGATTGAACATTTCTATAGACTTGTTTTAATTGGGACATTTTCTCAGCCTTGGAACTGTAAACTAGCAACTGATTAAATTCCCCTTTTTAAAAGCCATTCTGCATCTGGTATACTGCGTTCCAGCAGCTAGCAAACTAGAACACCACCATTGCATATCTCTAGTATATTTCTAATTTGGTCTACTGTATCTTTCATTTCTGTGAGAGCTGCCATTTTTCTATTTAATTTTTTGAATCCTTCTTTATGCTCTTCCAGTATCTTCATGCTATCTTTTATTTCTTTATAAATATCCTTGAATATCTATAACATTTCTTGTGTTCCCTCTGGAGTTTTGATTTGGTTGTATGGCTGGGCCATTTCTGCTTGGATATACATGTGTTATGATTTTCTGCTGTGTTTAAGGCATTTAATTATCTTAATAAGGTATTTTTCAAGTTAGTTTCCATCACTCATCTAATGTGTTGCATTTAGTTGGATTTGTGTTGACTGTTTCTTTTTGCACTTGGTTTGTTATTCCCTGCCAAACCAAGGTCCAGATCTCATGTAGGGGATACAATTCAACTTGAGGGTCTATTCAAAGCTAGGCTGGGGTCCATGGGCATTTCAGTGTTAGAATGGCCATCTACCACATGGGAAACCTGGGCTCAATTTCTGGCCATACACCCCAAAAATGAGAAAAAAATAATACTAATAAAATAAAATAATAATATGATAAAAATATGACAACAACAACAAAGCACCTCAACAGCGGTAGTTTCCAAAGTCAGAAGGGGACATCCCAAGATATACTGGGAATGAACTCAGACTGGTGCCCAGTAAAGGTAGAGAATATTTAAGAAAAAATAAAATAAGCAAAATAAAATAGAATAATGAAAAATATCTATAAAATAAGAAATAAAGATAATCAGTAAAATACAAAATATATATAAATAAATAAAAAGCATACTACCACTAATAAAAATATATATAAACATATTTTTAAAAAAGGAAGGGGAAAAGAAAAAGAATATTAGAAAAAAAATTAAAACCTAGGCAGAAAGGGTATTAGGCTGCCTGCATTTACCCCTTTTCACCAGCATGTGGCAATCCCGGGGCACCTCCTCCCATCAGGCTACCCCCTCCCCATCTGCAGCAGCCAGGCTGCACTTACCACTGTCACCAGCCAGTGGTAGCCTTGAGGCTCCTTCTCCTCTCAGGCCCACTTCTCCCAGATTGCAGTAGCTCAGTTCCTACCTTTTGAAGTATTTTTATTAGAAAAGGATGCTGAATTTTGTCAAATGCTTTTTGAGCATCAATCAAGATGATCGTGTGATTTTTCCTTTTTGACTTGTTAATGTGCTGTATTACATTTGTTGATTTGCTTGTGTTGAACCACCCTTACAGCCCTGACAAAACCCCCCCTTGGCCATTGTATATAATTCTTTTAATATGTCATTGGATTCAATTTGCTAGGATTTTGTTGAGAATTTTTGCATCTACGTTCATTAGGGAGACTGGCCTGTAGTTTTCCATTCTTATAGCGTCTTTACCTGTCTTTGGAATTAAAGTGATAGCTTCATAAAATGAGTTAGGTAGTGTTTCTTTTCTCTCAATTTTTTGGAAAAATTTGAGCAGGATCGGTGTTAGTTCTTTTGGGGGATGCTTGATAAAATTCCCCTGTGAAGTCATCTGGCTGTGGGCTTTTGTTTGTAGGAAGATTTTTTGATGACTGATTGAATTTCTTTACTTGTAATTGGTTTGTTGAGATCTTCTATTTCTTCTGGAGTCACTGTAGGCTGTGTATTTCTAGGTATTTATCAATTTCATCTAAGTTTTCTCATTTGTTGGCCTATCGTTGTTCATAGTTTCCTCTTATGATTTTTTAAATTTCTTCGTGATCTGTGGAAATAACCCCCCTCTCCTATTTGTTTATTTTCATCCTCTCTCATTTATTCTTTGTCAGCCTAGCTACGGGGTTGTTCTAGCTTGCTGCTGGAACGTGATATACCAGAAACAGAATGACTTTTAAAAAGGGGAACCTATCAAGTTGCAAGTTACAGTCCTAAGACTGTGAGAATGTCCAAATTAAAGGAAGGCTATAGAAATCTAAGGCGTCCAGGGAAACATACCTTGGTTCAAGAAGGCTGATGACGTTCAGAGTTTCTCTCTCAACTGAAAAGGCACGTGGAGAACATAGTGATGTCGGTGAGCTTTCCTTCCAGGTTTCTTGTTTCATGGAGCTCCCCAGTGACATATTCCTTCTTCATCACCAAAGGTCTCTGCTTGTGTGGGCTCTGTGGTTCTCATGGCTCTCACTCTTCCTACAAAAAGTTTCCTCTTTTAAAGGATTCCAGTAAACTAATCAACACCCGCCTGGAATGGGTGGGGACTATCTCCTTCTAATCAAAGTTTAATACCCACAATTGGGTGTGTCAGCTCCATGTAAATAATCATGTTTCTAAACTATGGAACTGAATGAGGATTAAAAGAAACAGCTGCCTTCGTGAGATGGATCAGGATTAAAACATGGCTTTTCGAGGGCACATGATCCTTTCAAACCAGCACACTACTACTTTTTTGGGTTATAGCTTTCAATCTATTTGTATCCTTGGGTCTAAGATGAGTCTCTTATAAGTAGTATAGACATGGATCATATTTCTTAATCCATTCTGCCAAACTATATCTTTTAACTGGTGAATTTAGTCCATCAACATTCAAAGTTATTATTGTAATGGCATTTCTTGAATTTGCCATCTTACATTTTGGGTTTTATTTGTTAGATCTATATATTCTTTTCCCTCTTTCTCTTTTTACCCTTTAAGTTACCCTTACAGCTACTCTTCAATTCTGTGTCCTCCTTCAGACCTCCCTTTCCTGTCTTTTTTTTTTTTCAGCTGGCAGAACTCTCTTTAGTATTTCTTGTAGGGCAGGTCTCTTTTTGACAAATTCACCCAGCCTTTGCTTGTCTGTGAAAATTTAATCTCTCCCTCACTTTGATGGACAACTTAGCTGGATAAATAATTCTTGCCGGGAAATATATCACACCACTGCTCTCATCTCCATGGTGCCGATTGAGTAGTTCAAACTCAATTTCCCTTGCATGTGATGAGTTGGTTTGCTCTTGCTGCTTTCAGGACTTTCTGTTTCTCTTCAACATTTGACAGTCTGGGTTAGTGTCTAGTGTCTTGGAGTAGGGTTATTTTGATTTGTTGAGCCTTTTAGATTTGCATATTTAGATTTGCATAAATTAATTTACATATAAGTTTTGTAAAACTTGGGAAATGTTTCCTCAATTATCTCCTCAACTAATCTTCCTAGCCCTTTTCTTTTCTCCTTCTGGAACACCAATGATTCTTATATTTGAGTGCTTTGTGTTGTCCTTCATATCTCTGAGACCACCTTTTTTGCCATTTTTTCTTTTGTACATTCAAATTCAATTGTCCTGTCCTCTAGTTTGCTTATTCTTTCTTCTGCCTCTTCAAATCTGCTGCTGCAT
Source organism: Myrmecophaga tridactyla (assembly GCA_004026745.1). Taxonomy (NCBI): domain Eukaryota; kingdom Metazoa; phylum Chordata; class Mammalia; order Pilosa; family Myrmecophagidae; genus Myrmecophaga; species Myrmecophaga tridactyla. Next base: position 73,650 of record PVIY010005785.1, read on the forward strand.
GTTTCTAGTATATTTTTGATTTGGTCTACAGTATCTTTTGCCTCTGTGAGCACTCCTATTTTTCTATTTATTCTTTCAAATTCCTCTTTATGTTCATCTAGTTTCTTCTTGATATCCTTTAAGTCATTAGCCAACCCACTGAATTTATTTAGGAGATTTCTATGAACATCACTGATTTGTTGTTCCAAATTCTGTGCCTCCTCTGGTGTCTTAATTATGGCTATTTGGCTGAGCTATATCTGTCTGCATCTTCATTTGCTTTGTGATTTTCTATTGCCTTCAGGGCACTTGATTATCTTGATAGGGTTTTTTTGAAGTTGATTTCTTCCACTCATCTAACATTTTGTATTTGCTTGGTTTTGCATTAAAGGTCTCATTTTGCACTTGTTTTGCCAGTAATTCACAGCTAAACCAAATCCCACACCTCAGGCCAGGAATGGAGCTCTACACGGATTTGTTTAAAGCTAGACAGAAAGGCAGTTTCCAGGTTGCACTTCCCATTTCTTCCCAGCAGATGGTAGCTTTGAGGCTCCTCTTCCCCTCAGGCCTGCGTCTCCCTTGACTGCAGCAGCCAGCTGAGCTGGATGGAGACCCTGTGCAATTCCAGCTAGGTCTGCTGGTCCCAGTTTGAACTCTCAGTTGCCAACCCTGGGGCTGGGGGCTGGGCATTGTACACCTCAGTGGAGATTTGCACTTGTGGGCCTGAGGGTCTGGTGGTCCCCAAGTTCCTGCTTGGAATGACCTTGTGATGTGGGACTGAGTATTTCAACTGTTCCTGCCCACATCCAACCTGAAAATGTGTGCTGGCTTGGCATGGTGCAGGATGTGCACATGGGGTATGGGGAGAGGGCACGGGGGGCACAGGGTGCAGCAGGGCTCACTTCCTCATCCCTACCTCTCCATCCTTGCACTCCTGAGGGCTCCAGGCCTCCCTAGGGAAAGGGGAGTGGTAGGTCCCGTACAATAGCCGGATGGTCTCTATATGCAAGGAAAGCTTGTCTGCTGGCTTCTGGGTTCCCCACGGGAGCTTCCAGCTGCAAAGCTGTGGAGCCAGTGCCCAGCTCCTTCAGCTCCTGCACTTTCCTGCATGCTGCCTTTTGTCACCAGTGGAGTCACGACTGACCACACTCACCACATTCTCTCCAGCCCAATTCCTCTGCCTTTTCATCCAGGACCAAGACCCTGTCTGGTCACTTGCACCCTGGAACTGCTGTCCTGGTTATTTTTCTGTCACTTTTCTACCCTATCCTATTCTGCCATCTTCCTAGAAATTCTAGAAATTTATTTCCCTTTCTAATTTCTTAAATTGAACATTTAGTTCATTGATTTCCAGATTTTCTATCTAATGCTTTTCTACTACCATTCCAATATCTATTTAAATGTATAAATATATTTTCTTTTTTGTTACCAATTTTGTTGTTGATTTCTAACCTAATTACACTGAGTTAGAGAATGTGGCTATGTGATACCAATTCTTTGAATTTTGTTAAGATTTGTTTTATGCCTTACTAGAAAATCAATTTACAGAAATATTCTCTATGTGCTTGAGAAGAATATATGTTTGCTAATTGTTGGGTACTGGGTTCTATATATGTCTGTATTAGTTAGGGTTCTCTAGAGAAACAGAATCAACAGGGAACACTTGCAAATATAAAATTTATAAAAGTGTCTCACGTGACCGCGGGAACACAGAGTGCAAAATCCACAGGGCAGGTTGTGAAGCCGACGATTCCTATGGAGGGTCTGGATGAACTCCACAGGAGAGGCTTGCCGGCCAAAGCAGGAAGAGAGCCTGTCTCTTCTGAATCCTCCTTAAAAGGCTTCCAGTGATTAGATTAAGCATCACTCATTTCAGAAAATACTCCCCCTTGGCTGATTACGAACGGAATCAGCTGTGGATGCAGCTGACGTGATCATGATCTAATTCTATGAAATGTCATCATTGCAACAGACAGGCCAGCACTTGCCCAACCAGACAAACAGGTACCACCACTTGGACAAGCTGACACATGAAGCTGATCATGACAATGTCTATTAGGTCTTTCTCATTAATTATATTGTTGAAATCTTTTTTTTTTTTTTGCGGGGGGGGTGCAATTCTCTGCCTCATCTATCAAATACTGAGAGAAGGGTTGATGAATACAATCATCCTTATAATTCTGCCAATTTTGTTTTCTGTATACTTGAGGCTCTTTGTTTTGATGTGCTATCTAATAACTAGCCAAGTCAAATACAATCGTAGTTTCTTCAGAAACTACTTTATTTAAAAACAACTTAAACTTTTACTATTAGGGTTTAAAGTGTCAAGAACCTTGAGTACAAAACATCTACCTCTGAATAAAACTGCTGTTCCAGAACTTCCTTTCCACGAGGTCATGAGGGAGCCCCATTTTACCCCTGTCTTTGATACTTCCAAGTGCAAGAGTCCAGAAAGAATTCAGTGTGCTTAAAAAACAAAGGCCGCCACACCCCCAGCCTACCACTTAAAGGGGAGGAGGTCCCCCAGACTTCTTTTCATCCCAAGTCTTCCAAACACACAGCCTGACCTGTCTTGAGACTATCAGGTCTAATCTCATTGGGCATCCCCATTTATGTTAGTTATACCTCCAAAAATATCTCCAGAATGTGACCATTTTTTAGAACCTCCACTGCTAACTTGACTCAAGCTACTATCTCATCGAATTATTATAGCTGACTTTCAATTGGTTTCCCTGCCTTTAAAAAAAAAAAAAATCTTGCCTTCTCTAGTCTCTCTTGCCACAGAATCTATAACTAGTCCTTTAAAAATATAAATCAGATGATGTCACTCCTTTATTTAAACTCTGGTAACTTGGGATCTTATCCAATGTAATTGCCGAAGTCAATAAACGATGGTTAGGCCCCGATGTGATTGAACCTCCAGTTACTTTTCTGATCTCATTTCCCATCACTCACCTGCCCCTCCTCTTCCTCTATCTGTTCAGCCATGTGCCCCCTCCCTGTTCCTCAATATGCCAGTCCTGCTCCTGCCTCAAGCCCTGGCTTTGGTATTCTGACTTTTTACTACAATCCCCTCAGGGTTGATTTACTTTTTATTAATTGTCTTTAAATTTATTTTGCTTCCTCTTTCATTAATTCTAGAAAGTTCTCAGTCATTATCTCTTTATTTACACCATTTCTTCATTCTTAGCTTTTGGAACTCTGATTAGACCATTTCATCTCTTTATTATTTACATCATTTCTTCATTCTTAGCTTTTGGAACTCTGATTAGACAATTATTCTTCTCATCCTATCACCCATGTCTCATAAACTCTATTCCATGCTTTTAATTTTTCTGTTTTTGAAACACTGATAATTTCTATCTTAGAGTAGAATAATTTCCTTTTCATTTAGGCTTAAGCAACTTTTAATTCATATATTGAATTTTTTTTTCTTCTTTTGGTTTCAAAATTCCAGAATTTTATTTGGTTATTTATTTAATATACCTGGTCATTAAATATCATTGCATTCCTTTTTCATGATTTTAGTTTCTCTTTTTCTTTTAAAAATTCTTTTAACCTTCTAAACATTCTCACCACATATTTTATATTATGTAATTCCATTTAAAAAATTCCTCAAGTATCTCTTCTATTGTGAATTATTCTGAATATGTTTATTCACTGGGGATAGTTTCCTCCTGTGGTTTACACTTCTGTTTCTTGGGTACATGTTTAGCAGATCTTCATTTGTGAGAATTCTGCATGTCTTGCCTTGAATTGAGACTGCATTTTCTCCAGCTGAGCTGCCAGGGTTATTTTCTGGATTAACCTTTCCTGGAACATGAAAGTTTTATCAATTTATATCCCAATACTGTAACAGAGCACATCATTACAAATTCTCAGGAGAGATTCCCCCTTATACCAATTATTAATCCCAAACCCAGACCTCGATAGTCAAAAGTTTTCAATGTTTTCTGTGGTCACAGGGTGAATTTTTAATATGATCTATATGTTCCTTGATGATGTATCTCTTTAAAAAGTCTTGATTCTAAATTCTATGCTACATTAGGTCAAGGGCTTTTCTTCTAGTTCCCATATAACTATAAAATTCCAAGTCTTGGCAGAGGCCTTAAAGGAAATCAGAGTTTCAGCTTCAGGTTATTAGTCTAGATTCCAGCTCTCTATTCACTGCTCCCAACCTCATGGCCTTTTACTCTCTTCAATGGATGTTTACTTTAGCCTTTATTTGTAGGTTCTTGGTACAAGGTTTATTAGGATAGCTAGTTCTCTATTTTCCCAGAAATGGAAGTTCCTTTGTATTAATTGGCTTTCACCCCACTATCTCAGTGACTTTCCAAAACAAGAATTTGTTAGCTATGACTCTGCTAGGCTATTTGTTGCTCAGTTAGAAACTTTGGGTTCGGTTCTAAATGTCTTCTCATTCTAGGACCCAGACCAATAAAAGAGCACCTCTCTTGGGACATGTCCTTCTCATGCAGGGGGCTGGAATGCAAGAATCCAAACTGAACCATGTTGATGTGTTATGTCAGTTCAGTTTCATTGTCCAATATTTGACACATCAAAATTGATAAACCAAAATTTAGTAAGATGGGACTTGGCATGGAAGTATGATCTCATCACTAAGAGAAAGCTGATAGAGAAATAAGTCCAATCTACTCTTTTATGCTCTGTTGCTCAACCCTTTGAAATAAATATTGATATACACATGCATACATGCATACCCACACAGATAGAGAAATAAATGAAACTCTTAAAGTTAATACTAAGAATTACTCTGATTTGGGGAGTAGAATTTTTAATAACTTTACTGAGATTTAATTCACATACCATAAAGTGCACTAATTTAAAATATACAATTCAATGGATTTTAGTATATTTACAGAGGTAAGCAACCATCATCACTACCTAATTTTTATAATCCCCAAAAGAAGCTCTGTGCCCATTATCAGTCACTTCCCATTACTCTCTTCTCCAGCCCTGCTGACCACCAATCTATTTTGTCTCTGTAGAGTTGCCAGTTCTGTATATTTCATACAAATGGAATAATATATGATCGTCTGTGACTACCTGCTTGCACTTAGCATATTTTCTGGGTTTATCCATGGCATAGCATGTATTAGTACTTTATACCAAAGAATAGTCCATTGTATGGTTATATCACATATAGTTTATTCATTCATCAGTTGTTTTTACTTTTTGGCTGTTTAGCTATTATTCAGTGCTACTAAGAACCATGTGCAAGTTTTTCCATGGAAGTATGTTTTTATTTATCTTGGTATATACCTAGGAGTGGAATTGCTAGGTCAAATGGTAACTCTATATTTCACATCTTGAGTAACATTTAGATTATTTTCTAATGCAGCTGTACTATTCTGCAATCCCTAGCAAGACATAAGGGTTCCGATTTCTCTATTGTCTGACTTTTTAAATTATATTATATTCATCCTAATCAGTTACTTGGATACCTAGTTACTAGATACCTGGTCAGGTATCACATCAGTTACTAGGTATCAGTTACTAGATACCTAGTCAGTTATCACATTATAAAGTCAAATATAGTTTAATATGTATTTCTAAAGGTGTTATCAATGCATTAAAGAGTCTATTAGAAGAAGAGTCTTTTAATTTGTCCTCAATAATAAAATTTGAACATATATATATATATATGTTTAAATATATTTATATATTTAAGAAAGAACCAGAAAAAAGAGAAAGAGAGAGATGGGGACAGAGATATAAATACATATTAATTGCAAATTTTGCAAATTTCCATAATGATCTTTTATCCAACAAGCAACTGGCATATATTTACTAAATCCTCATATTAGTATACTAGAGGCCACATTAGAGAAGTTTAGCTTATAGAATCATAGGGGACAGAACAGTGTAAGTGCCGTGTGAACAAAAAGGTAGGGGGTTTCTGCACAAGGAACTAATATTCCATTGCAGTGTGATGTATTATCTGTTTTGCATTTGGAATATTCTCACTCAACTTTTTATTCTTAAGGTGCAGCCATCAGAAATGCATGTAGTAGTCAAGGTACAAATAGTACTTATAAAAAGTGTTTTATATTTTATTGTATTTTATGCAATGTATGTATTACAGTCAGAATAACGACTATATTCATATTAGAAAAACTAAAAATTATGGTATTGAAAATATAGCACAGAGGGATTGGGCAGATGTCAACATGAATCAAAATGAGAAAACAAAGCAAAAGTAAAACAAAAAAACATAATCTTAAAATGCAGGTCATCAAAATTAAAAGGCAACAAAAGAGCCTGAAAATATAATCATATATTTAGCAGACGAAGGATTAGCTCTCTTAATACAATGATTTTACAAATCACTGAGAAAAAGTACACATCTAGTAAAATTTGGGTTAAGGACATTGGCAAGCATTCATTAGTAAGATAAACAAATGTTTAACTATAATTAAATTAGTAAAATGCAAGTTAAATTAAAAGTAAATTCAATTAAAGCAGCAATCAAATGAAATTTTTAGCTGACCACTGGGAAACATAAAAAGTTGTTTATATACAGTTCTGATAAGCATATAAGAAGTAGAAGCTCCCCTGTACTCCTGATTGGAATACAGATTAGCACAATTTCACATGTATGAACTTAATTTAAAGATATAATTAAGAAATGAACAAACAATTAGCTTCAAAGTTAATAAATTAAGTTGTACAACTTTAGTAAATTGTGACACACAAAAGTAATAAATATTAAAACTATATTGAAGTATAATTATGGCAAAGAAACAACTTTGTCATATATCTTTAGTGAAAAAAGATGATATTCTAATTCCATGGTGATAAATTATATGCATTATCAATTTATCAGTTGGTCCAGGTGGGCTAGTCTATGTTATAGCCACAACTTCAAAATCTTAGTGATTTGATGTAACAAATTTATTTGTTGCTCATGTAAATTCCACTAAGGATGGGTCCAGGCTATTCTCCAGGACACCTGACCTCTGTGTCATAATTCAGTGTTCCAGCTCTGCCTCCACAATGCCAGCTCTTCCAAGAAGGGAAAGAGAAAGAATAAAGAATCATATAAGTTTTTTACTTCTTCACACTAAAGTGATACTTCATTGGCTGCAAGTGGGCTGAAAACTGCAGTCTTCCATGTGAAAAGGACTTCGATAACGCTGCTCACTAGTGAAATGTATCACACACTGTATAATTCCAGTTTGATAAATAGCATACATGATATCTCTTTTCATATGTCTATGTAAACACACACTTTGGAAAATATATACATATTTTGATTTTTATCAACATTGTAAATATGAATTCTTTATACTTAGAAAAAGAAAATTATTTCCTCTGTTAGGTATTGATTGGATACTAATGTAATAAAATAAATTATAATCTACTAACATATTCAAGGACTTGTAAAGCTAATCCAACAATTTAGGAAGAGCATGAGGATGCTACAGGAGCCAGCCTGGTGGCCTGCTAGGTTCCGCTTGGCTTTGGTGGTTGACATTAAAGTTACTGTATATTATTGTCATTTTTTTTTTGGATAGCATTGTCAGAGAAACTGTGGGTACCTGTTCTAGTTTGCTAGCTGCCAGAATGCAATATGCCAGAAATGGAATGGCTTTTAAAATGGGGAATTTAAAAAGTTGCTAGTTTACAGTTCTAAAGCCAAGAAAATGTCCCAATTAAAACAAGTCTATAGAAATGTCCAATCAAAGACATCCATCCAGGGAAAGATACCTTGGTTCAAGGAGGCCCATGAAGTTCAGAGTTTCTCTCTCAAGTGAGATGGCACATGGCAAACACAGTCACAGTTTCTCTCTCATCTGGAAGGGCACATGGTGAGCAGGGCATCATCTGCTAGCTTTTTCTCCTGGCTTCCTGCTTCATGAAGCTCCCTGGGAGGCATTTTCCTTCTTCATCTCTAAAGGTCGCTGGCTCGTGGACTCTGCTTTGTGGTGCTGCAGCATTCTCTGCTCTCTCCAAATCACCTTCATTCCCCCAAATGTTTCCTCTTTTATATACTCCAGAAACTTATTAAGACCCACCCAAATGGGTGAAGATATGTCGTCACCTAATCCAGTTTAACAACCACTCTTGATTGGGTTACATCTCCAGGGAGATGATCTAATTCAAACATACAGTAGTGAATAGGGATTATTCTGTGTTTATGAAATGGAATTTGATTAAAACATGGCTTTTCTAGGGTCCATCCTTTCAAACCAGCACAGTACCTCTTACCCTGTCAGTGAATCCAAGTTTATACGCCAGCAGATTCTCAAGGATTTATCTACTAAAAGCATCTAAGTTTCTCTCAGCCTCTGTGGCCTAGCTAGTTACTGAGCTGGAATGAACAATGAATATGGAGCTTTGCAGTTTCCAAAGCTCTTCCAATATATTATTTTAGTTCATTCTCACAACTTCAGCAAGTGGGTCTTATCATATTTTATTATTAAATAGGAAGAGGAATGTTATCATTTTAGAAGGTGCAACTGGTTTCCCAAGGCTAAATGATTTAACCAGAGGAACAATTAGCAAGGGGAAGTGTTTTAGTTTGTTAAAGCTGCCAAATGCAATATACTAGAAATGAAACAGCTTTTAAAAATGGGAATTTATTAAGTTGCAGGTTTACAATTCTAAGGTCATAGAAATGTCCAAACTAAGGCATCCGGAGAAAGATACCTTAATTCCAAAGAAAGGGGCAATGAAGTTCAGGGTTTCTCTCTCAGCTGGGATGGCACAGGGTGACATCTGCTAGCTTTCTTTCCTCATTTCATAAGGCTTCCCCAGGGACACCTTCCTTCTGCATCTCCAAAGGTCTCTAGCTGTGTAGGCTTGTTGGCTCTAAAACTTTTTCCAAAATGGTTCCCTCTTAAAGGGCTCCAGTAAGCAACCCCAATTTGAATGGGTGGAGACATATCTCCATGGAAACCATCTAATGAAGTTACCAACCACAATTGGGTAGGTTACATCTTGAAAACAATTAAAAAACATCCCTCCCAGCAAAACTGAATGAGGATTAAAGGACATGGCCTTTCTGGGGTACATGACAGTTTCAAACTGGCACAGGCAGTATTAGAATTCAAATTCATTTCTCCTGTTTCTACTGTGTTACATTTTCTCCATCATATATCTCATCCTGACCAGAATTCTTTCAGGTATGTAGGGAAGGAATATCTATATTTTATTGGTGAAAGAACTTCAAGGTATGATTAAATGATTTAAACATAAAACTTTTTGGGTGAGTAGAAATTGAAAGACCATGACAAAATATGGAACCCAGGTTCCTGGCTTCTTGTGATGTCCTCTTTCCACTGCACCATGCTGCCTCAGGGGACATACTGACAGCTCCCTGAGGTTCCACTCAGTTCTTGATGTGCTTTGGAGATGAGCCCCATCCCTTCCAGTTAGCTTCATTAAAGATATGCTGCCAGCAGAATTCATAATCCTCAGCACTCAGTATATCCATTTCTCTGATATACTTTTTAAAATTCTAGTGACAAGTATGCCCAGCTTGGATTTCGTATCAAAAAAGCCATCTCAGGAAAAAGTGAGAAAACATTTTCCCTGTTCCCCTCATAGCAGTTTAATCAGAAACGACTCCTAAAAATGCAGAAATTGCTTAAAATAAAACCCCATTTGTTTTCAAGTAAATGTAAGTATGTGTGTGCTTGTTTACTACCTTAGTCCCGGAAAGAGCAATGATGCATAAATACAATAAGAGAGCACAGAGTAATTTTAGAAGCAAAACAATAGTTTAGTAAAATTGGTCACTCTAAGAGAATAAGAGAATGCATATCTGTGCTATGAAAGCTCCACAAATTTTCTCTAAGCTTTCAATTGGAGAGATAGGCATCAGAAATCTCCCCCCTTTTTTTTCCTGCTCTAGTTTCCTATAATTTGTAATAAATCACCAAAAGAACTTGCAGTTTTACAGATATACAATAAAGCTTGAAATAGGGAAATGCCTATACTGAGTGACTAAAAATATTATTCTTCAAGGTTAGAAGTCTATAGTGTAGTTGCTGAGGCTGGAATAAGTTAAAATGCTAAGGACCAGTCACAATTCTGACTGGACTATATATAAGAAATTTACTGAGGTACCAGCCAGAAAACAAAAATAAAAACATGGAAGTAATAAGGCCATCTAAATATTCTAACAACAATCTGTTTCTATAAGTAGGGTTAGCTCCTTCAGCAGCTCTCAGGTCCCAGGAGAATAACTATGGGGAGTAGTCTGATCCAAAAGGAAGGTGGTCGGACAGTGGAGGCAGTGAAGTTCTTTACATCTGACTTGGATGATCCTTCTAATGGCCTTTTCTTGCCATATGTATTTTAATAAACCATCGAATTTATAAGTAACAGTGTTTACAAGTGTCCTGTGTTCGTTGTCCAACTAGTTTCACCGCTATGCCTTTCTCTGTGGGGTCCAGGTCATATGAAATTTAGAAGGTTGAAAAGAAGGAGACCCCTTTAAATATTTAGGCAGCTGATACTGGAGGCTGCAGAAATTACTGAGATTTACCAAAGTTTCAGGGAGAGCTCCTTTATATCACCCAACTCTAAGAGCTGTGTGCCCAAGCCTGCCAACAGCTCTGTAAGTCACTAATTCTCTGTATTAAAATCTTTCCTGTTTGTACTACCTGGAGTGGCTTCTGTTTCCCTGGCCAAACTCTGACTCCAACAACTCTGCCTACCAAAATAGCTTCCCTGCAGCCATGATGACAACGAAAGCCTGATCTGTTACCTAATTCTCAGTGTCCATAAAATAAAGGAGAACCAGTTACCCGTGAGACATAGCTATTCTTTGTGTAAGAGAGCTGTCCCTCAGCAATATCCTTCAAATAAACAGAAGTTTCAAATTTTTTTCTAAGCATCCCTCAATTGTGACTTAGCCGGGGAGGGGTGGTGGGGGGAGAAGAGAAGGCATGTGAGGCTGTCATGGTATTCAGTTCTCTGTTGACAGCTTGTATCAAGAATGCTTTGTAGAATATCTAACAGAATGGATGAATGGATGACCAGCCTATTCTTCAAGAGGACCTTTGCTTAGCTCAGTTTTTGATAAATATCTACTGATAGCTGTATTTGAGAGCATATGCTATGTAGATTGTAGCTATTTTGGATTAAAAATTAAACACAGGTTCATAGAATTTTAAAGACAACTAACCTAGATGTTGTACTGCCTACCTCTGATAAAACTGAGAGCCTAATAAGATTGAATTCTTCTTTAGACAAGCTCTCATCTCTGCTTGGAAGTTACAAAGGTAGGACCTTGTCCTTAGAAAATCATTCTGCACAGGTATATTTAGGTAATCAGGGCTTACTAATAATACTCCTTCCAACGAAGATTCTAAAGAATTTACCTATGCAGATTTTCTTTGAAAAAAATGTGAATGCCTTCAAGAAATGTGGTTCATATTACCAGTATGTTATATTCAAAAGTGTTTTAATACCCTAATTTTAAGACCAGAATCCTTGGTGGATTTCTTCTCTAAATAACAACAGAAATTAATTTTATCGACCAGATTTCTTCCTTCATATAAAACATTTCATCTGCGGGAATTTAGGCTGTTGGCATTTAAAGTTTCTTAACAAAAGTGGGGCATGGTACATTTTTTAAACTAACAGTGTAGATTCATTTATCCATCCAAAAAAAAAATTTATTGCGTCTCTGATGGTTAGGTTCTGTTGTCAACTTGGCCAAATGATTATGCCCAGTTGTCTGACCAGGCAAGCACTGGCGTGACCATTGCTGAAAGGATATATTATGGCTAGCCAACAAACAAAAAAACTGTTGTATTAGATCATCAGTCAGTTGATTTCATCTATGGCTGATTACATCTGTGATCAACTAAGGCATGTCTCCCTCAACAAGATAACCCAATCAATTGAAAACTTTTAATGAAGAGGAAAGACTCTTTCATTGCTTCTTCAGCCAGTAAGCCTCTCGTGTGGAGTTCATCCAAACCCTTCATCACTCAAAATATCACCATTAGATTTTGCTAACTGTAAGCTTATATGAGGTAAGGCTCTGGGTGATTATGTTTTTGACACCTTTATAGAGCTTTGTGGAATTAAGAGGTATAATGATGTTGGCTAGTTGTTAGATATGCTGGATACAGTGATGAGGGAAAGGGAAGAGCTGAAGGCTTCAAATTTGAAACTTTAGTGCTGTATGAATCATGTAAAAATTTCCATTTGTGCCCTGAAAGAAAATCTTATTTTCTGTGTTCACAGACTTGAGATCTCTGAAAACCAGACACAAAGCCTCAATGTGGGAATAGCAGATGTATAATATGAACTAAATTCTCAACCTAGCAGTAGGTCTGCAGTTAAATAAGGGCTTTGATTGGAAATTAATGGGATCCTGAAATGTGGGATGGTGGTATATGGTTTGATATTGATGGTAAAGTGGTGACAGAATACCTTGAATCTGCTGAGTCTTTGCTAGATAGACCTGTAGTGGACTGCCCTGAAGAAAGAGCTTCTCAATCTCCAGCCTATGTTCAGAAAATAGCTTCCTGGCCTTCAGTCTCCTCAGATTAGTCTGCAAACTCCACCTAAATAGATTAACCCTTCAGTGCCTACTAACCCTATACTACCTTCCCTGGGGAAACAGCCTTCACTCCTCTGTCTGGAGTGACTAATCCTGTTCAGGACTAACTGCAATGGAATGCCCTGAGGTAATTGGTTTGAAAGACAATTCTATTTTTTCATGACCCATCCCCACCACTCCTCTTTCTTCAAGACCTATAACTAGACTAAAATCCCCAAAGGCCCTGAAACGTGAGGTACAGAGAATAACCCATGAGGGGGTATGCTATACTCCAAAAGAGCTACATGACTTTTCCAATCTACATAGACAGATATCAAATGAATATGTGTGAGAATGGATAGTAAGGGTGTGGGATAATGTTAGAAGGAATATAAAGTCGGATTAGGCTGAATCAATTGATATGGGCCCACTAAGCAGAGATTCTACATTCAGTGTTGTAGCTCAAGGGGTTACAAAGGGCATTAACAGTTTGTTTGGATAGGTTGGTTGAAATGTTGATCAAAAGTTGTCTAACATTACTTGAGGTTGAAATGCCAGAACTGCCCTGGTATAATGTAGATGAGGGGATCCAGAGGCTTAAGAGATGGGAATGTTAGAGTGAATTTATCATGGAAAACCTGCTCACACACCTTAGGAATGTCCAAGGGACACATCTTCCACCAGAACTTTGAGAAATAAATTTGTGAGATTAGTTCCATCATCCCTGGAGAGATCTGTAGTCACAATTATGTGTAGATCAGATATTACTGTGGGAACTGCTGTGACTGAGCTGGATTCCTTAAATACAACGGGGATGATCAGATTCTGAGTTGGTAGAACCCATGTGGCAACAGCTAATCCCATAGACAAGGTGGGCATGGCCACCATAATGGACAGCAGACATGAAACAACAGTCAAAATAATCTGACTCACAGAAACTTCTGGCATTGGCTAGTAGATCATGGGGTATTAAGAAGTAAAATAGATGGGAAATCTACTGAATTCTTCTTTGAGGTGTATAAGCAGGAGAATTCTAGATTAAGCAAACGAAAGTCTAACTTGAATTACAAAAACAGAGAGTCATATGGCCCCTTCATCAATTCCCAGATTTGAGAGAATTTACAGACCCACAGTTCCTCGAATGAGGGGATGGCCAGGTACCCTTGGTGAAGGACTCTTATATACTGCCTAAAATTTACACTGTTAACTTTCCTCCCAATCTTCCCCAAGGACAGCTACGGCATTTTATCAAAGTGACTGTTCATTGGATAAAAGGAAATGATCAGCTATTTCAGGGATTATTAGACACTGACTCAGAAGTGATATTAATTCCAGGAGATACAAAACATCACTCTGGTCCACCAGTCAGAATAGGAGCTTATGGAAATCAGTTGATAAATGGAGTTTTGCCTCAGGTCCATCTCACAGTGGGTCCCCAGACCCATTCTGTGGTCATTTCCCCAGTTCCAGAATACATCATTGGAATCAACATACTCAGCACCTGGAAGAAACCTCACGTTGGTGGTCTGACTCATGGAGTATGGGCTCTTCTGGTAGGAAAGGCCAAGTGGAAGCCACTAGAAGTGCCCCTATCTAACAAAACAGTGAATCAGAAACATTACTGCATTCCTGGAGAGATTGCAGAGATCAGTGCCATTCTTAAGGACTTGGAGGATACATGGGGTGTTAATTCCCACTATACCCACATTCAACTCTCCTAGTTGGCTTGTGCATAAAACAGATGGGACTTGCAGGATGACAGTGAATTGTCATAAACTTAACCAGGTGGTGACTCCAATTGCAGCTGCTGTTCCAGATGTGGTACCATTGCTTGAGCAAATCAACACATTGCCTGGTACCTGGTATGCAATTATTGATCTGAAAAATGCTTTTTTCACAATAGCTGTCAGAAATATTTGCATTCAGCTGGCGAGGCCAGCAGTATACCCTCACTGTCAGACCTCAGGGATAGATCATCTTTCCAGACCTATGTCACAATCTTGTCTGCAGGGACCTTGATCATTTCTCTCTCACACAAGATGTCACACTGGTCTTTGTAACCCCTTTGTAACCCCTATTATATTAATGATATCATGCTGATTGGACCTACTGAGCAAGATGTAGAAACTACTCTAGACTAGTCTTGGAAATGTTTTCAGGGTTTATAAGATAAATCCAACAAAAATACAAGGGCCTTCAACCTCAGTGATTTCTAGGTGTCCAGTGGTGTGGGGCATGTCAAGATATCCCTTCTAAGGTGAAGGATAAGTTGTTGCATCTGGCTCCTCCTAGGAACAAAATAAGGCACAATGACGAATTGGCTTCTTTGGATTTTGGAGACAACATATTCCTCGTTTGGATGTGCCATTTACCAAATGACCAGAAGAGCTGTTAGTTTTGAGTGGGAACCAGAACAAGAGGAGGCTCTGTGACATGTCCAGGCTGCTATGCAAGCTGCTCTGTCACTTGGGTCATGTCTTTAAGTGGCTACTGCCACTGCTGAGTGCTCAATCTGCCAGCTAAGTAGAGACCCGCACTGCGTCCCTAATATGACATCATTCCATGAGATGATCAGTTTGTTACCTGGTGGCTGTAGCCAGGTTGGCCTTGGTGAGTGGAAGTTCATGATTCTGAGCCCAATGCTTACCTCCATCCTTACCACCATGCCCAATTCTTTCATGAGCCCATTGCACAATGGCAGAAGTGACTGAGGAAAGAGGATGACTTGTATCCACAGGATAGGTCATCTTATCCACTTGATTATTAAAACCTTCCTCTGCTGAAATCACCCTCTGGTGAGCATTCACCTGGGGCAGAAATATGTTTACCTACCTTTATGGCTTTTGTCCCTACCAGTCCATGGTAACAGATTTTGCCAAGGGCAAGAGCAGCCACTGTTTTGGCAATTCTAATGGACATTTTTAGTGATTAACTTTGCTAGGGCTCTTCTTAGTATTTGATATGCTTAATACCCTTTTTTGCTTAATTATATGTCACCACACTCGTCTAGTTTAAATCCTTCTCTGTGTGCTCCTTCTTGTTTTTGTTTGTTTGTTTGTTCTTTGTTTTTTGTTGTTGTTGTTGTTTCATTCTCTTTCTGGGAGCAAATTTAAAAAAAATTTACTTAGGGCTCTTTCTTGCAGCCCTTCACTTCTTTCTTTCTCTGCACTAATCCCTGGGTCATGTCATTACTTTGCATTGAACTGGATAGCACTTCTACATAATGACTCCAAAGTGTACATCTCCAGCCCATCTTTTACTTGAGCTCCAAACCAGTATATCAAAATTTTCTTTGAAATATCTACTCCAGGGCATCACACATTTAACATGTACAAAACTGAATGTTAAATCCTTAATCTCCTACCACTCAATAGCTTTTCTCCAATCTTCTTTAATGGTTCTTATAGCAGGAACTTCCCATTTTTCAAGGCAGAATCCAATACTCACAGACTAAGTTTATCAAATATAGTTCATTTTAATTCAAAATTTGTACTCCCTCTTTTCTACACTACAACCATGACTTTTGTACAAATTGTCATCACATATTATCCAGACCTTCTCAATAACCTCTCACTTTTCCCTGAAAAAGAAAATCTACTCAATGGATAGCCAGAGTGATCTTTTTAAAATGCAAAGAGGATGATATTTAAAACCCTTAATGAATTCCCATTGCACTTTCTATTAAGATCCAAATTCCTTACCATATTCCCTATATCCCTGCATAATCTGGGCTTAGCTTGGTTCTCCATCTTCAACTTCACCTCCTGCTCTTCTCCATATATCTACTATGCTCCAGCCACACAGACCTTCTTTCACTTCCACCAATGCAGTGAGTTCTTTCCAACCTTTTGACTTTTTCTTTTCTTTCTTTCTTTTTTTTTTTCGGCATAGGCAGGCTCTGGGAATTGAACCAGGCTCTCTGGCATGGCAGGTGAGAATTCTACCACTGCGCCACCATTGCACTGCTCCAACCTTTTGACTTTTGCACATGCTATTTCCTTACAGATTCTATATTTATTAATTTGTTTAATGGTCTAATATTTATGCCCCTTATTTAAGTGTAAGCTCCATGAGGACTGGGAAAGTATCTCTTTTGTCCACTACTTTATCATCAGCTATTAACACAATACTTGACCAGCAATAGGCCCTCAATAAATAGTTATGGGATCAATTAATAAATTAAATGACAGTCTTTATAGAAACATTAAAAAATAAGGCACATATTCATATTAATCCTTAGGAAGATGAAATATCTTATGAATTTGCTCATATGTTGAATATGGCTTAGAGAAATCTAATCCAGCCCAAACCACCATCATTTTTGATTCAAGTAACTTCTGTAGTCTCCTCAATTTCAGTCTGTCCCTGATAACATTTACTGTCCATAGAATAGCCACCGCTGGGACTCCCAAATAATTTGAATTTTGTCTTTACCATGTTGCAAAAGTAAAGAGAAAAGGCAATGCAAAAATAAGTATAATTTAAGATTAAATCTCCAAAGACTACCATGCCAGTTTGACAGTATTACATATCCCAGAAAAGCCATTTAATCCTATTCAATCTTGTGGAAGCAGCCTTGTTTCTTTTCATCTTGATTCAGTACTGTAGGTTGGAAACTTTTGATTAAATTATATTCAGGGAGATGTGGTTCCACCCATTCCAGGTGGCGCTTGATTAGTTTACTGGAATCCTTCAAAAAGGAAACATTTTGGATAGAGTTCAGAGCCCACAAAGAGAGCTGACAGATGTCGACACTTGGAGAACAGAGACAGATGTTTGGAGATGCTTAGAGACCAGCACCCATTGCCAGATGTTAAACAAGCCAGAACCTGGAGAGAGTCAAGGGTAGCCAAGAGATGAAGCCTAGCTCTGTAGAAGCAAGGTGAGGACTCCCACAGGGACAGAGGCTGGAAGCCAATGAAGCCCAGGAGCAAGGGACCAGCAGATATGATTACCCAGCTGACAGATGTTCTGTACCCATCAACGTTCCTTGAATTAATGTATCTTTCTTTGGATACCTTAGTTCGGACATTTTTGCAGACTTATAACTTGTAACTTATTGAATTCCCCCTTTTTTAAAACCATTCCAGTTCTGGTATAACACATTCTGGCAGCTTGCAAACTAAAACAACTACTTATGCTCATTTAAGGTCTTTCCCTCCAATCCTTTTCAAACTTCTTAGTTATTGAGAGAAAGATTAGTATGGACAGACCCTCTAAAGAGAGCCTTGGTGGTTTCCTTGAAAATCTCAAAGTAAAAAGCAGCTCAGAAGCATTCTCCAAGAGGAACTCATCCGTATATTTCCTTTAGTGTCAAAGACACACAGATAAGCTCAACTGACTTTAATTAAGGTCTCCCCTGGCTCACCAACAGGTGAAATTTCTCTAGCATTAAAAGTACAATAGCTAAGTAATTTGGCAGTCAAGATAAGTGTGAAAGATCCTGTAGCCCCAGGGTAGATATATAATCCTGAGAAGTAATTAGGAAGGGCTTATAAACCTGTTATCCTGCATTCACAGCAAAACATCTTGTTCTCATAGCAATAGGGTAGATGTGTTTTAATTTGACTCCTATTGAACCAGTAGCTTAAGATGAACACATCAAAAAGCATATAAATAGGGTGGTGCAACAGTGGCTCAGCAGGTAGAATTCTCACCTGCCAGGTGGAGACTCGGATTCAATTCCCGGTGCCTACCCATGCAAAAAAAAAAAAAAAAAAAA